>OZJO01030384.1:0-40010 GCA_900406225.1 Acrobeloides nanus | reverse complement strand
GACACCAAAATTATCCAATTTGAACATTGTTTTGGGTTATTGAAACGAAAATTTTGATTCATGTTTTCGTTTCAATACACAAATTCAAATTTTCAAATGCAATTATCTCGAAAACTACAACGATTCAGAACATGCCGTAAAAACAAAAAATGCTCCATTTTTCATGAACTTTCCTAATATATAACTTTTTCATATGATTGTAACTTAATGGACCGTGCCTTTCGCTTCAATGTACACGTTGCCTAATTCAATAAAAAGCTCCGTGGTAGTCAAGACAAAAGTTCGACTATATAGCGATAGATTTTTGCTCTCTTATAGACTTTTGTTGCCGATTTATAGCTCACTTTTTCATTTTTTATTGAATACTTTCTCGAAAGCGGGAAAATTGTGTGTGTGCGTCAAGTATAATGACATTATACTAAGTTCTACTTCATGAGCCGAGTATCAAATTGAGACATATGTATACGTGTTTTACTTTTTCTCAACGTTTAATTGATTTTTTGCTCGTAGAATTTCTTGGGTTGTTCGATAAGTATTGTCGGCCACCAAACAGATACATCTTTTCGCTCGTTTTCGTTGAATGAAAAATGTTTTTCCCTGACCCTGATTCAGGGAAGGCGGTGGGTTTATTGAAGCGAAAATGTAAATAATTCGAATTTTAGTCGGAAACCGGTTGTCTAGGGGATTTTTTAAGCGGGAAATCGATTGAGTGCGTGGAAATGCTTCTCTGTCACTGATTCAGGGTAGGATGATTGTTTTGGAGCGAAAATGAACTATCGGAAAACCTGCATCTAGGGGTTTTTTATGCGGGGAATCGTTTGCGCGCATTGTCGAGACAAGAAAAGTATCCTGATTCAGGCAAAGATGGGCGTTTTGAAGAGAAAATTAGCGCTCAAATTTGCAATCATTTGGACGCTAATTTTCTCTTCAAAACACCCACCCTTGCCTGAATCAGGATCAGGATACTTTTCTTGTCTCGATAATGCGCGTAAACGATTCCTCGCATGAAAAAACGCCTAGAAAACCGAAAATCATTATTTTAGTTCATTTTCGCTCCAAAACAATCACTCCTACCCTGAATCAGGGAAGTGTTTTCATGCTTCAGGAATGCGCGCAATCGATTTCCCGTCTAGAAAAACCCCCTAGACCGCCGGTTTTCCGGCTAAAATTCGAATTATTTATATTTTCGTTTCAACAAACCCACCGCCTTCCCTGAATCAGGATCAGGCAAGCATTTTCATACCTCGAAAAAACTCTATGTAAAATTATAGATTCGGAAAATTCATGAAAAATGAAACATTTTTTGTTTTTACGGCACGTTCTGAATCGTTGTAGTTTTTTAGGTAATTGCGTTTGAAATTTGACTTTGCGTTCATGTTTTCGTTGTAATACACAAACTTAAATTCGATTAAAATCGATTTAAAACAAAAATTCGGTAAATTCGATTTTGAGCAAAAAATTTGCAAATTCGATTTTTGAGCAAAAATTCGATTTTCACAAAAAAATGCAATTTTTGGGGGCAAAGATTCAATTTCTCAGCGTTTATGTTTTCGTTGTAATATACAAACTTTTTTGAATTTTTGCGGAAAAATCGATTTTTGCATAGATTTTTTCAACTTTCATTGTAGCAATTTTTTATAAGCTAAATGAGACGAACAAAATGACATCAAAATTATCTAATTTGAAAATTGTTTTGGGTTATTGAAACGAAAACATGAATCAGGGCTTTCGTTTCAATAACCCAAAACAATGTTCAAATTGGATAATTTTCGTATCATTTTGTTTGTCTCATTTAGCTATACCAAATTGTTGCAATGAAAGTTGAAAAAGTTGATGCAAAATCGATTTTTCCGCAAAAATTCAAAAAAGTTTGTGTATTACAACGAAAACCATGAACCCAAATTCAAATTTCAAACGCAATTTTCTTAAAAACTACAACGATTCAGAGGTTGTCGTAAAAACAAAAAATTCTCCATTTTTCATGAACTTTCTGAATATATAATTTTTTCATAGTGGTTTTCTGTTCCATGTCTACTAAAAATGCGTTTTTCCATTTCGATAATTTTCTTTTTCCATAATTGTATTGTCGTTCCACGATCAATCTCAATATATTCGAGACGTTTGATGGCCTGACAAAGAAGGCAATTTTTTCAAATGGAATGAGTGGACGACCACATAATATCCGGAAACGAAATCATTAGTGGAATGGCATTTTTGGCATCGATAATGGAGTGAATGGCACACATCTGACAGTCGGTCTAGTTTAGTTGCAATTTCAAGCTGGCATGCTTTCCTTTTGCTGCCGGCCTTCAAGTCATCTCAGATGTCATGCTTTTTGCTCTTTTTTGTTGTCTGTTAGAAAAGACCAAATTGATCTCCAAAAAGAACATGGCGGGTAGGGGGGATCCATCACGCAACATTCACTCTTCCATCTTGGTACACACATTCACTCTTCCATCTTGGTGATGCACATTCACTCCATCTTGGTGCACACATTCACTCTTCCATCTTGGTGATACACATTCTCTCCATCTTGGTGTACACATTCCCTCCATCTTGATGCACACATTCCCTCCATCTTGGTGCACACACACACTTGTCCGGAGGCAAACCGAATGCTGGAAGAAGAAGGAGGATTCGAACGTTCTCTGTTGTGGGACACCGAAGGAATTCGGCAGTAGCACGTCCAACATCCAACATGCTTCGAGCAGAGAAAGATGGACGCACTTAGCCTGAAGAACAGCCAAGCTTCTCCGAAATCCGTCTGTCCGTTTTCAACGAGCGGGAAATTTGGAACTGAAAAAGTGTCCGCTGCGGCTGTCGATGATGACACAGGGCTCCGGCTCCATAGTCTTCTTCTTCTTCTTTGTGCTTCTTCCGTTGGTTGATGAGCCGGCTGGCTGCAAGGGGAAAAGAAGGCATGCAGATTCAATATTTGCACTTCTTACGACTCTCTGCGGCATTCGCCGAATCCACGACCCGAGTGCCCGCCACTTTTCCCCAAATTTTTGCCACTCTCGAACCGACGCATGCACACTCTTCTTTAAACGTGCCATCTTGTTGTCGCCATTTATGGGCCAAGTTCGTCGAGAGAAGAAGAAAAGAATCGATCTGTGTTTTACTCGTCGGCTCATAGTCCGGCTCATTTTACGTATTCTCGGATGCATTTTCGATTGTTTTTTGTGTGTTGGAAACTTTTCCAACAATTGTGGCTTCCGAAAGTGGATTTTTTTCTTCAAAAAACAATTTTCGGAGCTACTACACATTAGGGTGAAATTTTCGAAGCGAAAAATGCTTCCCTGATTCAGGGAAGACGTATTATGTATTGAAACGAAAATTGTTTTTTTTTTGCCAAAATTCGATTTTTTGGTCCAAATTCGAAAAAAAACACTACGCTTTTTCTTATATCATTTTTATTAACAATAACATATTTTGTATACGCCTTCCCTGAATCAGGGAAACGTTTTTTCGCTTCGAGAATGTCAAATTCGGATTCCCCGCATGTTTTTACCCAAAAGGGGTCGTTTTTAGGCAAAAATCGCATTTTGCGACTTTTCGCTTCAATACATAATAATATCTCTTCCTGAATCAGGGAAGTGTTGTTTCGCTTCGAAAATGTCAAATTCGGATTTTCCGCATGTTTTTATCCCAAAAAGGGTCTTTCCAGAAAAAATTTTTCACCCTACTGGGATCGAACCTGCGGTCCAACGTTGCTTAACTTGCCAGATCGGACGGGTCTTTCCTTATTCACTTCGCCAAGTAGCCGACATTTTTCGTGAGCTAGAAAAAAGTTATATTGCTTAATTCGATTCACAATCAGATGACTTCAAAAAGATTTAATTAGAAATTTTATGACTTTTATGAGGTCATCTTAATTCATTTCTGCAAGGCGGAGTGTGAAAACACTTCCCTGAACCTGATTCAGGGAAAAATTAGTTTTGAAGCGAAAATAGTTATTTGTTAAAATTGTCATTTTCTATATCAGGGAAACGTTTTTATGCTTCGAAAACGTGTGCAATCGATTTCTCGTATAAAATTACTCATGGAAGAGTGATTTCCAGATAAAAATGCGAAAAACAAAAATAATCATTTTCGTTTCAAAACCATGTTTTCCTGAATCAGGGTCAGGAAAGAGCCGAAAAGGGCATGGGATAGGTCAAAATTAAAAATAAATGTCGCCAATTGACTCAGCTCCCCACGAGCTTCAAAACGAGTACCATATCATGGGTTTTCCCCATGGCCGAGTGGCTAACGTGCTCGGCCTTCACTCATAGGGCATGGGTTCGAATCCCAGCCGAATTTAAGGAAAATTGTCACCACGTTTACCGCGCCCAACAAAACTTTAAATTCGAGCCGAGATTCGAACCCTCGTCTTTAAAGTGCAAATCAGTCACGTTAGCCACTCGGCCATGGGGAAAAACCCATGATATGGTACTCGTTTTGAAGCTCATGTCGAGATCATACATGGTCCCCCTCCCGATGGAGTCGAAAAGTTGGCGATCAAAAAAAAGATTGACAAATTTAAAAAATATCCTTTTTTTCCAAAAATAAATATGCTGCTCCAAGCAACCTACTTTTCGACTATTAATCCTCAATTTGTCGGCCTTCCGACCCACATCCTAGCCCCCCCCCCACAATCCCCTCCTACAACCCCAAACCCCGACCCACAACCCCCAGGTGAAAAACCTGGGGCCATCTGGGGTCTGCCCATGTATGGTCGAGATGAGTCGATTGGCGATATTGTTTTTTGATTTTGACCCATGCCATGCTCTTTTCTGTTTTTTTGCGCGCCGTGGCATTCATGTTCTAAAAATGTGTTCTTAATCTTTTTTATAATCCGAAAATTTTTTTGAAATATACTATTAGAGTAACAACTATTCTCTTTTTGACATATGCATAAAATATTACTAGGAGGCCAATAAATCATAAAAAATTCATGTGATGTTTATCGTGTAATCGAGCCGAGTGTAGCTTCGTAAATATTGTTTATAATTGAGGAAGCAAAATTTTAAAACTTGCCACTTTTATTTGTCGTATAATGTTTTTCATGACTAGCTTTACGAAAAATGTCGGCTACTTGGCGAAGTGGATAAGGAAGGCGCCTGTCCGACCTGGCAAGTTAAGCAAAGTTGGGTCAGCAGGTGCGATCCCACTAGGGCGAAAATTTTGATATACAAAAAACTTTCCTTAAAAGAAAGGAGCAAAAATTTTTTGCTCTAAGGAAAGTTTTTATAGATCAAAATTTTTGCCCTAGTGAGATCGAACCTGCAGGCCCAACGTTGCTTAACTTGCTAGATCGGACAGGCGGCTTCCTTATCCACTTCGCCAAGTAGCCGACATTTTTCGTAAAACTAGTCATGAAAAACGTTATACTGTGCATTTTTTTAATTCATAGTTTCAAAAAATTGTAAAAAATTTTTTCGTATTTGTTTGTATTTGCGAGTATTCGAATTTCTCTTTACTTAAATGGGTGACATTTATGGACTAATCCAAGAAAAAAATTTTTTGCTAAAACAGCCTATATAGGGGTAAAATCATGCGGAAATCGATTGCGCGCATTCCCGAAGCGTAAAAAAGCTTCTCTGGTCCTGATTCACGGAAGCAAAAAAATTTTGATCCAAGCGGGAATTGAACCAGCAACCTTTGTAACCAATAAGCGACTACTTTGTCACTGCACCACATAGGCTTGATAATGGAGAAACGTCTTTTCAAATCAAGTACAAGGTCGAAAAAATCTATATTTTCCCTGAATCAGGGTTAAGGAAGCATTTTCATGCTTCGGGAATGCGCACAATCGATTTTTCGCATGATTTTACCCCTATATAGGCTGTTTTGGCAAAAAAAATTTTCTTGGATTAGTCCATAAATGTCATCCCCTTTAAAGTACCAATCGACTCGAAAAAAAGTTGCCATAATTTGTAGATATTCGAAAAATTCATGAAATTTCGAGCATTTTTTGTTTTTACGGCACCATCTGAATCGTTTATGGCTTCGAGATAATCGCATGTAAAGCTTCGTTTGTGTATTACAACGAAAACATGAACGAATGGTCAAATTCATGTTTTCGTTGTAATACACAGACGAAACTTTACATGCGATTATCTCGAAGCCATAAACGATTCAAAATTTATCGTAAAAACAAAAAATGCTCCATTTTTCATGAACTTTCCGAATATATCTACAAATTATGGCAACTTTCGTTTTTTCCTTCTCCTTTAATTTAACCTTTTAGAAGGCCTAATAAGATCGTCTGGCTAATTTCATGCTAAAGGAATAATCTCTGACTAACGAATGCAATCGACCTCAATAATTTTGTTCTATTAAAAATATTTTTTTTACTCAAAATTCTCCTATAGCCTTCTGCAAAAATTCAAGCGACGCCTTCATCTGTAACGCTGCATTCCACCTCAACAAATCAAGTGGTAGGATCGAGAAGCCTCAAACTGTATTGCGGCTCTGCAGCGCGTCCCACTTCGTCAGAATCGCGCTGCATTCGAAATCCGCACGAAAACTCGAGAGAAGTCGTACGAAGACGATCAGCTAGCCAATTGCTCGGGTGCACCAGACCAGTATTCCGGCGTCAACGCCGATCCGGCGGAGGACGCCGGAGCTACGACGATAAGCCAAGCGCCATGTTGCTCAAAAAATTCTGCGGCATGCGCTTCAACTTCAGACGACCAAGACGCTGGCATCAAGAAGGTACGATTTTTCAGAATACGATTTTTCGGTTAAAAATTGATTTTAGGCCAAAATTCGATTTTTTCGAATTTTGGCTAAAAAATTGAATTTTGATCAAAAAATTCGAATTTTAGCCTAAAAATCGAATTTTGAACAAAAATCGAATTTTGGCAAAAAAATCGAATTTTGGGCTAAAAATTAAATTTTGGTGAAAAATTCGAATTTTTGCAAAAAATTCATATTTTTCAAAAATCGAATTTTGGTCAAAATTCAATTTTTTAGCCAAAATTCGATTTTCTATTTAAAATATGATTTTTAGGCCAAAATTCGATTTTTGAAAAAAAAATTCAATTTTTTTACCAAAATTCAATTTTTAGCCCAAAATTTGATTTTTTTTTTAGCCATAATTCGATTTTTAGCCCAAAATTCGATTTTTGAAAAAATTTCAATTTTTTACCAAAATTCAATTTTTAGTTAAAATTCGATTTTTAGGCTAAAATTTAATTTTTACCCCACAATTCGATTTTTTTTGCCAAAATTCGATTTTTAGGCTAAAATTCAATTTTTAGCGTAAAATTCGATTTTTGAAAAAATTTCAATTTTTAGTCAAAATTCGATTTTTAGGCTAAAATTCAACTTTTAGCATAAAATTCGATTTTTTGTCCAAAATTCAATTTTTTACCTAAATTCGATTTTTTGCCAAAATTCAATTTTTTGTCCAACATTTAATTTTTGAACAAATTCAATTTTAAGGCTATACCCTCTTTGGCGACGGAATTCCTCGCAGAAGACACTCCCTATCAAGAACTAGACCCACGACACATTTCCTGTCGGTGTTGTTTTTGTAGCCGCCGTCGAAATGTCTTACAACAACGCAGATATCGCTCCAAGTGGCGCTATCGAAAACGTACTAATATTACTACTACTACTGCTGGTGCCAGCCTTCTCCCCCTCTATTACCATGATCTTTTGTATGCCTCAGAAAAAATTCGGGTCCAATTTTCTACTCGTCTACGTTCGATTTTTTCCAGTCCTCCTGCCAACTTTTCTTTCATATTCCTGCTAGTTCGAAAGTTAATTGCATTATTTTGTTTGCTTCCTCATCAACCAAGGGACATCAACAAGAAGCCCTCCTCCTTCTTCATTGGATCATCAACAACAACATTTCATCGTGATCGCAGAAAGTGGATTCGTGTTGTGCTATTAATCTATTTACATGTATTTTCTATGTTATCCGGTTTTGTTGCGGGTTTCGCTACGCCTGAATCGATATTTCATAGTGCGGCATGGGACCCTGGTGGCGGTGGATTCGAAGAGTTTCAACAATTTCAGCCTATTTCATTGCGGGTCAACCCTTTGCTCAGAAATCAACGCAATGTGCCTTCGGTAATGGGACTACTATACCACATATGCACAAGCTCCCGTTTACGAAAGACATGTAGTAGTATCCGGCAAAAAATTGAAAAATATGTAGTATTGGGCAAAAAATTTAAAATTATGTAGTATTTGGCCGCCGCTGGCGGCCAATGGTACGAATTTTGCGTTATGTCGACCTAAAAAAAAAAGGTCGCCAAATCGAAAAAATATGTAGTATTGAAAATTTTGACGTAAGACCTTGTGCATGTGTGTACTATACAATAGAGGGGGAACGCTCATGTGAAAAATTTTCAAAATTTTTTTTGGGAATGACCCCTCAAAGAAATTTCGATGTTTGAGCAAGATTCTATTTTTGAGAAAAAATAATTCAATTTTTGAGCAAAATTTTATTTTTGAGGAAAAAAATTGAAAAATTCATCAAAAATAAAAAATTCGTCGAAAATCGAAAAATTTTTCAAAATTTTCTCAAAATCACCCTATTAGGGGTAATTTTATTTTTCATTTTTTGATAAATTTTCGATTTTGATGAATTTTTTGATTTTTGACGAATTTTTCAATTTTTAAGAAATTTTTCAAATTTTAATGAATTTTTCAATTTTTAATCAAATTTTTTAATTTTTATGAATTTTTCGATTTTTAACGAATTTTTTTAATTTTTATGAATTTTTCAATTTTTGACGAATTCATGAAAAATTAAAAAATTCTTTTTTGGTAAATTTTCAATTTTTAAGGAATTTTTCAATTTTTGACAAATTTTTTGATAAATTTTCGATTTTTGACAAATTTTTTAAATTTTGACGAATTTTTCAATTTTTGACGATTTTTTCAATTTTTGACAAATTTGTTTAATTTTGACGAATTTTTTAATTTTTGATGAATTTTTCGATTTTTGATAAATTTTTCAGGAATTTGATATTATTTTTGCGTAAAAACACTTCCATTTTTAGAAAATCGAATTTTTTTTATATTATCTTTTTCGAAATATGTACTTTCATTCTCTTCAATTCGATTCTTCTAAAAAATGGAGCGCGTTTTATAACACCGCAACGTGTTTCTCGCATACCCCTAATATTATTTTGAGAAAATTTCGAAAAATAAAATTTTTCGATTTTAGACCCCACGTTCAATCAAGGGTGTAGGAGCCGAAGTAGCTCCGCAAAATTAAAGTGTCTCTCATAGCCTAATCCTAAACTTTTTAGCATAACACCTGCACCGTGTGGACACGGAATTCCCCAGACGACCTGTGCGCCAAAAACCCCTGGCCTCGCATACATTTAATACGTGAAATATCTCTCTTCCACGACTGCTCCCCCGAAAGTGGAAACGTTATGCTGGCCGAGCTGTTTCGTTTGGATTGGCCCGGGGTTAAGTATGAATCCGACCTGATCTCTTATACAGAATATCTCCGAGACGGGATTGACGGACGTGACTGTATATTGGCTCAGCCACATAGCCGTCAATGCTTGGCTTGCTATAGACGGATAGATGAAGTTCTCAAGCAGGTCGACTCGGCATATAGATCCTTCAACAAAACACTCAAACGTTTTGATTGTATGTTGGCAACAGATTCGTTAACCGCAACAAGGCCATTTTCACCAAATGGGACATGTGTCGACTGTTTAGTGAGTATTATAAATTTTATAGTTGGGACCTATATTATAAATTGGGCCGAAAGTAAACTCAGAACCAGTCGACTCGGAAAAAACACTATGTAAAAGTTATATACCGTAACACTTCTAATAGAACCCCATGTAAACGTAAAAATTCTCTCGAGTTTAAATCGAATTTCTTCGAGCGAGCACTTTTTGGATAGCCCTGAGGATAAGGAATATGCTATAAAAAGAATTATTGAAAAATATTTTATTTTCGTCGAGATATGGCCCTTTGAATTTGAAAAAGTTGAAAAAATGACATTTTTTCAAAAAATCATATCTCCATGAAATCGAAGTCATTGTCAATAATTTCTTTTACATAATGTTTCTCATACGCTTAGCTATCCAAAAAGTGGTCGCTCGAAGACGTTCGATTTAAGCTCGATTTTTAAAAGAGCAATCATCAACATCTTCTAATAGAGCCATGGGGTTCTATTAGAAGTTTTACAGTATTCGGAAAATTCATGAAAAATTTTTTGTTTCTACGCCACCTTCTGAATCGTTATCGTTGCCGGGATAATCGCATTTGAAGTTGGCGATTTTTGACAATTTGTGTATTACAACGAAAACATGAACGTGAAAATTCGTCCCTGAATCAATAAAAGTTGTGTGTATTGACGCGAAAATTCAAATTTTTTTGCAGTTTTCGTAAGTCGATGAAAAACGAAAAAAAGTTTTTCAATTTTCGCGTCAATACACAACTTTGATTGATTCAGGGACGAATTGTCGGCATAGACAAGAACGGGATGGAACGGTCGTTCAAACCATAGGTCGGCAAGGTGGGAAGGGGGACCCCTGGTGCGGTGGTCCCCCACCACCTCCACCAAAAAAGGACTTTTTTTTAGTTTGAGGTAGTCTTCTGACACCCAATTTTTATGGACCACCTCGTATGTTCGGCAGAGTCGTTGCGTGGTCCCCCCCCCTCAATTTTGGGTCCATGCGTGCGTGGGTCAAGGGAGAGGCTCCCCCCTTGCCGACCTATGGTTCAAACAACACATGAACAAAATAACAAAGAGCAGGATGATGAGAACATGTGCTTGTAATTCCCTTCATCATTCCGTTCTTGTCGACCCGTTATTGTGTATGCCGAATTTTCACTGCGTTCATGTTTTCGTTGTAATACATACATATTTCAAAAATTGCCAACTTCATACGCAATTTTCTCGAAAACTACACCGATTCAGAGCATGCCGTAAAAACAAAAAATGCTCCATTTTTCATGAACTTTCTGAATATAATTTTTTCATAGTTTTTTTCGAGTGGACTGGTCCTTGAACACATTTTCCCTTCAAAAGCTCCATTTAATTCCTAAACGAATTCCATAGTACACTCGGAGTTCAGGGTACTTAATTAAAAACTTTCAAATCCCCATTCATAAATTTGCACCTTTCACACCAACAAATTGATTTGGAGCGAAAAATTTTGTTGTAGTTTTTTAATCGGGTTCTCCATTGCTAGCCAATGCTCCTTCTTCTTCAAGTGGGCGATGGTGGCCGAAAGAGTGCTGCTTTCCGAAATTGCAAAAATTACGCCCTCATTCAAATGCCGTCGTTGCCGGCCGCGAAAGCAAACAGAATAAAACTATCGATTATTGCCTGAAAGAAGGAAAAAAATTTCGAGACACTCAATTTAAATACGACGAGTTGCCTTTTAGACAGAAATTAGCCGAGTAAACCAAGGGGACTTCTTTTTGAGATTGGATTACTCNGACACTCAATTTAAATACGACGAGTTGCCTTTTAGACAGAAATTAGCCGAGTAAACCAAGGGGACTTCTTTTTGAGATTGGATTACTCGTTTTTTGCTATAAAAAGCCATAAAAAATTATTTGAAATTTTTTTATGAAATTTCGTTCAAAGACAAATGAAAACTTTTTCACACTGGACCTACTGTTACAATTGATGAGCTACTACACAATAAGAAGGGGGAGAGGGCACCCATGTGAAAATTTTTTTCTAGAAATAACCCCTTTAGGGGGTAAAAACATGCGGGGAATCCGAATTCGACATTTTCGAAGCGAAAAAATGCTTTCCTGGTTTAGGGAAGGCCTGTGTAATGAAGCGAAAAGTCGCAACAATGCAATTTTTGCCTAAAAACGACAGATCTTTGTGAGAATCAGCGAGAAACGCTTCCCTGATTCAGGGAAGGCGTGTTGTGTATTGAAGCGAAAAGTCGCAAAAATCTGTTATTTTCGTTTCGATATACGACTTTTCTTGAATCCAAGAAATTTGATAAATGTCAAATTCGAATTCCCCCGCACATTTTTACCCCAAAAGGGGTTGTTTTTAGGCAAAAATTGCATTTTTTTCAACTTTTCGCTTTAATACACAATACGCCTTCCCTGAATCATGGAAGGCGTATTGTGTAATTTTTTCAGTGGTCCCTGAAACCGGAAAATAACGATAGGCAAAAAATTTTTGATACCTTTTTAAGGAGGTTTCTTTGACAACTTTTTTTTGATCCGATAAAAATTGACTTGAACCTCGCGGGTTTCGAACCCTCCCTGTTCAAGATGAATTTTACGTAACTTGCTCCTGCGCTATTGTTGACCAAATTTTCCGCTTGTACTCGTTGAAGATATAGCTCCAAATTGAAAAATATTTTTTAGATGTGGTATCGCAAATGGGTGCTCGTACAAAGTTTAAATATTTGGAAGGAAAAACCATGCATTAACTGGTGTTATTATGCCCAACTTGCGTGTCCTCATATGGCGCCATCAAAAGCTGTTGAATATGCCGGACATCCATCTTTTCAATGCCGAGGTATGCATAATGCCAGGGATGCCAAGAACATTTTGTTCAAAAAAAAATACACAGGTTTCCTGATTCAGGAAAGGCTTGTATAATCAAGCGAAAAGTCGCAAAAATGCGATTTTTCGCTTCAATATACAGGCCTCCCTGAATCAGGGAAGTGTTTTTTTGGTTCGAAAATGTCAAATTAGGATTACCCGTCTATTTTTACCCCTAGAGGGGTCATATACAGAAAAATTTTGAATCGAGTTTAACTGTATTAATACTTTTGAAATGCATCCCTGCGTGGTCGTGTTGGCGGGAAGTACTAAAAGAAGGATTAGTTAGTACTTCTTAAAAAAGGGACTAAAAAAGCCCAAGTCTAAGCCTAAGCCCAAGTCTAAGCCTAAGCTCAAGCCTAAGCCCAAGTCTAAGCCTAAGCTCAAGCCTAAGCCCAAGCCTAAGCTCAAGTCTAAGCTCAAGCCTAAGCCCAAATCTAAGCCTAAGCTCAAGCCTAAGCCCAAGCGTAAGCCCAAGCCTAAGCCCAAGTCTAAGCCCAAGCGTAAGCCCAAGCCTAAGCTCAAGCCTAAGCCCAAGTCTAAGCATAAGCTCAAGCCTAAGTCCAAGCCCAAGTCTAAATCTAAGCCTAAGCCAAGTTAATACTAATCCTGATTTTTCCACCATACGACCACGCAGGGATGCATCAAAAAAGCGATCCACGTTTCTTTTCGTTTCAATGCACACGTTGCCTGATTCAATAAAAAGTTGGTAGCCAAAAAAACTTTCGTTGACTGTACCTCAAAATTTTTCGTTTTTTAGATTTGAATATTCCACAAGCCACAACCGTTGAAATGGAAACATGTAGCTGCTTTCATCCCTGTGATTTGGCAGGCCCAAAAAAAGAACTGTCTTCGGCAAAAGAACCAACGCACAAATCCGCATTCGACTTCTTCCCCGCCTTAGAACACTGTTGGGCGCGTGAAAAACGCTGCAAAAACGAGGCCAAGCTAACAGAACATGCCGCATATCCAACGGGTGCAACGCACTCAAGAGCAGTCTCCAGGCCACCATTAACAGAAGATCCAACTACTGAAGAACCTGTGGGCTATGCAGGACGAGTCTCCGGTTATGTTGACGAGAATCCACCAGAAAACTTCAACGAGCTGCATTTCGTGTTTCATACGAAAAAGGAATCAGGCGAATATTCGGATTCACAACGAACAAATGAACTCACTCCATGAAGACCGAAACACGAAACCGACAAAAAAGAGATAGCCAATGCACAATCCCTTTCACAATTTATCAATACATTGATCAATATATGTTGATGTCTTTCCATAAATTGTTTTTGTTGCTCAGTATTTTTTGTAGTTCAATTTCGTTTAGGGAATTTTTCGTGCTGTCCACCCCCCAACGATCACGGTTTGGGGATCGGAAATTTTTTTTGTCTCTGAAAAAGTCATTTTCACAAAATTCTGGGACAACAAATTTTCCAACCCTCGGAACATGGTCGTTGGGGGTAGACAGCACTGAATTTTTCGTTATTTTACAAATTTGTGTTTTCTCGATTATTATGGATTCTGAAACCGTATAACGAACAAAAGTTTCGGTGCTAGCCTTTTTTTGTTGATCATTTTTTTCAAAATTTTTGAGTAATTTTTTACGAAAAAACAACAAAAAAATGATCTCTAAACATTTAATAGGAACATTAGTCTAAAACCACGAGCAAAAATAGGTTATAATTTCAATTCTATTTTCACTGAAAAAAATTAAATTTTTCACCTATAGTCGAAAATTTTTGGCTACCACGGAACTTTTTTTATTAAATCAGGCAGCGTGTACATTGAAACGTAAAGAAATGTGGATCCTTGTATAGCTTTTTTGATGCATCCCTGCGTGGTCGTATGGCGGGAAAATCAGGATTAATACTAATTGTACTAATCCTGATTTTCCCGCCATACGACCACGGAGGATTGCATCAAAAAAGCTATAAGGATCCACGTTTCTTTTCGTTTCAATGTACACGTTGCCTTTCAATAAAAAGTTCCGTGGTAGCCAAAAAAAATTTCGACTATATCTTATAGGAGGAAATTTCCCCCTATCAGATAGCCAACAAAAAAATTCTGTAAACAAAAAAGGAAGTTTTTTCTTTCAAAAATTTCCGATCTAAAATGCCAACAAAAAAAATTCTGTAAAACTATAACATTTTGAACCAATTTTTGCTCGTAACCTCTTTATTATTGCCATGCAACATTGCTTTATTTTTATATTTGATCATTTTCTCAATTTTCAAAAATAAAAAGACAATTTTATTAAAGGAGAGGGCCGATTGAGACGAGTTATCACAAAAAATTTTCGACTAACGTAAAAAATGTTCGAACGATGAAAAAATATTGTCGAGGAAAAATCGAACATTTTTTGGGTGTTTTTTGGCTTTTTTTACAGCAAAGGCCAAAAGATCTAAAAAATTTTGTTCAATTTTTCTTCAAAACCAGTATTTTTTCATCGTTTCAAACATTTTTACACGTTAGTCGAAAATTTTTTGTGATAACTCGTCTCAATCGGCCCTCCTCCTTTAACAAAATATTACAATATCAAAAATAGGTCAAGGATATAAAATACAGCTAAAACACTATTATATTGAATGTATAAATCACTTTGAACTTTCTAGTACAGGATCGGTATTTGAAGGTTCCGGTTTCGAACTTCCACGCATCGTAACCAACTAAACAGATGTTATTTATTTCACAAGAAAATGAAAATGGTACTTACTTCTTCACCACTCGTAGGATGAATTGCCATTGTGTCGTCGAACTGTTTCTTTGTCGCCCCCATATTAACAGCCACAGCAAATCCTTGAATAATTTCATCACAACTCATACCAATTGTATGTACACCAATCACCTAAAAGTTGCATTTTATGGGGAGACATTCGGCTATAGGTGGCTGAAGTCACCAAATAGTAACTCTAATTCTCAAAAGGGGTCTGTTTTTTTAAGAACCAACTCAAAGTGTGTTAGATAAATTCTCAAACAACCAAATTTTGAGAATTCTCAACAAAGATCCAGACCCGTGTCTTTTGCGGTCGCTATTGGAAACTAGTACCAAAAATTCTATTAAAAAAACTTTGAGAATGAAAACTTGAAAAAATTGTTGAGAATTCATCTAAATTTTTTGAAGGGAGACCTTTTATGTTTAAAACTAATTCTCAAAATTGAAAATTTTGGCGATCCTAAAAACACCTATGCTATGCATTCGGCGTACCTTTTCTTCCTCACCAACACAAATCAGCTTCATCAAACACGGAGATTTATGCTGTGTTACTGCAAAGTACATAGGATTGAACTGACTCTTATAAATATGCACATTATCTATACCATATTTCTCCACGGCTTCTTCTAAACCGTTTTTTATCAAAGAAAAACGGTGAAAACATACTTTCTGTCAAACCAACTACTCCAACTGGTGGATGACTAAATACAACTGTTGCGATATTTTCATATTTTAAGTGATTGTCGTGTTCATTGTTGAAAAGTCGATGTGCTAAGCGGCGTCCAGCGGCTATCGCAACTAAAAAAGAATATGAAAACCAAAGGCACGACGCCCAGCGACGTAACTAGGATTTCGGCTGCGTTCAAGCATGTCAAAAAAAAGTCTAACATTGCCTGATTTTTTTTAAACGGAAAATTTTTGGTTTTTTGACCCTAGAGGCAAGGGATGAGGTCAACAAATTGAGCTCAATTTCACATATGGGCTTATTCAAATATGTATGTTTCAAATAAACATTTCAATGTAGATTTTCGAAATACTAATTACGTCACGACCCAAGGGGTGACGTTAAATGATAAATGCGAGAAAGCGTGCAATCGATTTCTCGCATGAAAATACCCCCTTATAGGTGATTTTTGAAAAATTTTCAACGCAAAAGTACGATTTTTGGCTCATCCTGTAGTAAAGCCATTTACTTACCTGGAGTCAATTGCCACTCGCCGCAAATATCACCAACAGCTAATATATTTTGTCTGGATGTATTTTGATACTTATCTACTTTGATAAACGGTCCATTGAGTTCGATTCCAACCTTTTCAATATTCAAAGCCTTGAGATTCGGATCACGACCAATTGCCCATATAAGAGTTTCTACGCCGTCAATAACATCCTCACCACTTCCACTATTTGAAGTTCTTCGTACATGAATCTTCAAAGTTCCATTGGCATTCTTTTCAACTTTAGATATCTGGAAAAGTGGATCTAAAATATACTTAGACAAAAGCTAAACATACTTGTGTTCCAGTATGTAACTTAGTTGGTCCTTTAGCCAAGAAATTTGTTAAAGTTTCACTAATGGAACGGTCAAAATCTCTAAAATAAAAATTGATCAACTTTATAGTCCATTTCAGCCCCAACTATAAAAAAGATGGACCCAAAATTCCGAAGTTAGCATCCCATCAAATCTGGTAAATTAAGCAACGTTGAGCTCGCAGGTTCGATCCGAAAATTTCGATATACAAAAAAACTTTCCTTACGAAGAATGGAGAAAAATTTGTTGCTCCATTCTTTGTAAAAGTTTTTTTGTAGAACAAAATTTTTGCCCTAGTGGAATCGAACCAGGGGCCTAACGTTGCCTAACTTGCCAGATAGGACGAGATGCCAATTTTGAATCCAGCTTTTTTATAGTTGAAGCTGAAACGGACCATATCTGAATTCATTTTTTAAATGGTATGAATTTATAGTCGATTTTTTCCTTCAAACATTTTGATTGAATCAGGCTAAATCAGGAACAAAAATCTGTTCGTATCAGATGTATAAAAAGTCAATCAATATAAAAATATTTGAAGAAAAAATCGACTATGTGACACAATAGCCCTTTTATATCACACTATAACTCTTTTCATGACCAATTGTCGCCCACGTAACGTAGGAGCAGACGGAACAATAGCCATCTTAAATGGGAAGGGTTCGACCCGCGTGGGGATCGAATCCTCTCCATTGCTATTGCGCTACGTGCTCCTGCGCTACACATGGATGACACTTTTTTCTGGTTGAGCATGAAGAGTTATATATTTTTTAGGACTTATAAACGGCTTTGCAATTGAAACCCTCATGAAGAGGAACTCAATGAATAATCACCGTTCTTTCCTTTACGAATGGTACGAAGCC
The DNA here is from genome assembly GCA_900406225.1 of Acrobeloides nanus. Lineage (NCBI taxonomy): Eukaryota > Metazoa > Nematoda > Chromadorea > Rhabditida > Cephalobidae > Acrobeloides > Acrobeloides nanus. The sequence goes on along the minus strand of OZJO01030384.1, from coordinate 22,414 downwards.
GCATTGAGATAAAATTCTTGATGCAGACAGAAACATTCGATCTAGTCGAGTACAAAGATCCGATGTCAAGCTAAGCCCCTACCTCAAAACATGCGAATATCGAATCAACAAATGAGTCTCTGCACCGAGGGTGCCCAGAATTCCAGCTAGTTCGACGGCTATATATCCAGCACCAACCACGACTACTTTTCTAAAATCTCGTAAAAGTAAATTCGAAAACAAGATGCTTACTTAGGCAAATGATCCAGCTCAAAAAATCCATCGCTATCAGTTCCTAATTCAGCACCAGGAATATTTTTCGGATAAACAGGATGGCTTCCAGTTGCTATTAAAGTGTATTTGCCTCGATATGAAACGCCATTAACAGTTACGGATCCTTCTTCATTAAATGATGCTGTTCCACGGATAATTTCGACATTGGACTAAAAAGTGGTCTGACTAGATGACCAAAAACCAAGATATCCCACCAAGCTACACTCTGCTACGTAGCCATTAACACACCCAAGGCCAAACGTAACGATGGTATATAGACTTGTAAACGGCTTTGCAATTGAAACCCTCATAAAGAGGAACTCAATGAATAATCACCGTTCTTTCCTTTACGAATGGTACGAAGCTGCATTGAGATGGAATTCTCGATGCAGACAGAAACATTCGATTTAGTCGAGTACAAAGATCCGATATCTCAAAACATGTGAATATCGAATCAACAAATGAGTCACTGCCAAAATTTTATGCTAAACACGATCATTTAAAAGTAAAAAGTTACGGAACAATGCACGTTTTTATTATGACCTTTATCATATTTTTACCCAACGTTCTAAAGGCTATAACTCCTTTCTTCCTGTTTCATAACTTTTGAGATTTTTATTTTTGCTGGATCATGTTCATCATAAAATTCTGGCTTAGAATATACCGTCGCTACGTTAGGCCTTTGGCGTATTAACACAAGTTATAAAAAATACCTTTTTCAAGTTGTCTTCATAAATAGCATTCAATCTTCGCACATATGCATCACGAGCTTCTTTAATTTTTCTAAAATGCTTCAGTGTTAAACAATAATAGTAAATATTCGGCCTTATATAAGTGGAAAGTTGACAACGAGTAAAAATCGCAATAAAAGTTGCCTGAATTTCAATAAAATCTCGATATCGAAGCGATTTATTGAACAATACAAAATTAATCATGTGTTATATACAGTGACGTAGCCAGAAATTTTTTTTCAAAAAACATAGGGGCCCCTATTATGTTTTTTCGTAAATTTTCTTTAAAAATTTTAGACAAAATCATAAGGGGAGACCCTTATGTTTTTTTTGGGCCTTCGGCCCGTAAGGGGGGAGCGGTCGCTCTCCCTATGCCTACGTCACTGGTTATATAACATTCTTGGTGTCAACCTTCCTAGAGCCAACAATTACAAGTTCTTACTTCCAATTAAAACCATTCAATGTTACATCAAAGCCATAGTCTGCATGATCCCGTAAGAATTCTGCGTGTACAGCACAATTCCTGAACATCAGAACGTTTCATAAGAGCAATATCGCCAAAAAAACTTACCACATAACTTTCTTCGGCACACATCCCACATTCACACAAGTGCCACCAAGACGACTATTCTCAATTAGACCAACAGAAACTCCGAATTCCCGCGCTCGGCGTGCACTAGCAATTCCTCCAGAACCTCCACCAATGACTAGATAATCAAATTCTTTTACTGCTCCTGTAGACATTTTATGCCTAAATAAACAGATATTAAAATTTTTAATAACTTGTAAAAAAACTCTAAAACTTTTATCTATCATAGAACATTTTGTTCCAAGAATTATGAATCAATAGTCGACTCAATAATACTTTGACTCAAAAATATGCATGCATTTTTTCACATTGTATAAAGTGTATAAAGCACAAAAGTGTATAAAGCACAAAATACAATATTTTAAACTAGACATTTTTTGTCATCTTGGCATTCCGATCACTAATTTAAAGATTACCAAGAGCGAAATGTAGACAAATGAAAAAATCTTGGCTTTAAAACCATACAACCTATATGCTAAACAAATATTGGGTTGTTGCAAAAGTTCGCGGAATTTTATCATGATTTTTAGACACAAAAATTTTTTCCTAAAAAAGACCCATATACGAGTAATTTTATGTGGTGAATCTATTGCGTGTATTCCCAAAGAGTGAAAAAGCTTCCTTGATGGAATCAATTGTATGAATTTTAGACAGTCGTTTTTCCGGCGAAAATTCGAATTTTAGTTCATTTTCGCGTCAATACACAACGACTTTTCCTGAATCAGGACCAAGGAAGCTTTTTCACAATACGCGCAATAGATTATAATTAAAATTACCACTATATGGGTCCTTTTTAGAAAAAAGTTTCGGATCCAAAAATCATGATAAAATTCCGCGAACTTTTGGAACAACCCAATAAATTCCCATTTATACACATTTAAAAAACATAAATAATTCTTTAAAATGGAATAAGTTACCGAATAAAAATTTAAAAACAATGAAGCTTATTCTTTACTGAAATACCCAAATACAACAACCATTAAAACCACAGGGCAAGCCAAATACCGGCCTTTCGTTATCAGGCTTTCGTTAGACTGCGTTCAAGCATGTCAAAAAATTTAACTTTGCCTGATTTTCAATAAAATAGTGTTTATTGAAACAATTGATCATAAAGCATAAAATTTTATTGGTCGAGAAGCAAAAAAATCAATAAAATTTTATGCGTCATAAACAATCGTTTCAATAAACACGATTTTATTGAAAATCAGGTAAAGTTACATTTTTTGGTAACTTTTTTGACATGTTTGAAAGCAGCCTTGTCAGACCATTTTACAATTGTTAAATGGAATGATCGATATCTTGAATTAATGAGATCATGCATACTTTATAGAACATCACTTTTCAAGAAAAATTTGTGATGCAAAAAATAAGGAATAAGTAAAAACAGTAACGAAAAGCCAAATGCCATTGTAATAACAATTTATAAAGAGCATATGAATTAAATTTACTATACAACGACATTTTTGTTTGTATACAGTAGCGAACAAAAAACTTGGCCAAACATTTAATCAGGGGTTCCAAGTCGGTTGATTTATCACAAAGTGCTGATTTTGAGATGTCAAATCTGGCAAAATGCTGATTTTTCAGTGCCAAATCTGATTTTTGAGATGCGAAATTTTGTTCAATTTATATGAAATATAATGGAAAATTAGCAGTTTGCTGATTTTTGCTCCTAAAATCTGATTTTTGAAGTCAGATTTGCGGATTTTGAAACAACCCAAATTTTTTGTCTGCTACTTTATGTGCATATTCAATATTTTGAAAATACGTGTCCATTAAATTTCTTCAATTTATTTCTATTCAATAAGCTTCAGATATGTGCATAGCTATTGGCAAATCTGACGAAAAAATCGTCAAATTTCAAACAATTTTTTACCAAATGTTTCCATCGTTTTTGCCATGCTTAAACACGGTAAAAAAACGTGGAAAAAATCGAGAAAATTTCAAAGTAATAGACGAACATGTGTACTTAGAATAACTACTATAGGGTATTTATTCATCGATTTCTTTGAAATTTCCTTAATTTTTTGATGATTTTTTCACGTTTTCCACCGTTTTCAGGCATGAAGAAAACGATGGAAACACATTTTTGGAACATTTGGTAAAATTTTTTTGAAATTTGACGATTTTTCGTCAGGTTTGAAGAAATCTGCTAATAGCTAAATATGCAAGTATTTAGAAAACGAGAAGTATAAATTAAAAATAAACATGTTTAAAAGATAAAGAAGCGAATAAGAAGAAGGACCAGCGATGCCAAACCCATGCCAATAAAAAATTTGAACATAGCACTTCTACGATTCAACTGCTGAGCATCTCGATGATATTTCTTGCTGTGGTCCGCTAAGTCGGAAGCACGCGTTTCAAGGACTAAAAATTACAGTTTATAAGATATCAAGAATTTTTTTTGAAAAATTCCTCAAAAATTTCATCAAACTATTTCGGCTCTTATACTCTATTGAACATGATCTAAAATCGAAAATTTTGTCTCAAAAATGACCCTATTAGAGATAATTTTATGCGAGAAACACGTTAGAATGTCATTTTTGCGTAAAAGCGCGCTACATAAAAAAAAACAAATTTTCGAATATACAACGAATATATATTTTTTCAAAGAACCTTTTTAAATATTAAAATGTGTTTCCCGCATAAAATTACCCCTACTAGCGTCATTTTTGAGAAAATTTCGAAAAATAAAATTTTTCAATTTTATACTACGTTCAATGGGAGTATAAGAGCCGAAGTAGCTCTGCGCTAAACTTACTATTCAAAGCTTCACCACGCTTAATAACATCTTCAATGTTCGAAACCATAATCCTTGTGACGTCTTGAAGCTCGGTATTCACAGCATTCATAGCAAATCGATTTCTATCCGTATACTTTCGCTTCGACTGTTGTATGTATTGATCTAAAAACTGACTTTGAACAGTTCAGAATCAATATTCAGAAAATTTGAAAAAGTGATCCTTTTGAACTTCAATCGTTGGACGTTCATAAGGTTGGCATGAATAAAGTTGACAATATAACGCTGAGAACACGAGATACGACTTCTATTTTGTCCATATGACCTATCAAAACGATTGATCCTAATTTTTTCAAAAAAAGAATAGGATTGATCGTTTCGTGTCAACTTTATCGTGTAAAAGTCGTTTCGTGTCAACTTTATGAACACCAATCGTTGGCTCTTTTTAAATAAAAAAGGAACATACCAAACTCAAGAAAGTGATACGGCCTCGTAACAGATTCAACGCGATTGCCATACTGTCCATTGAATTCATTTGCAACATCCTCAAGAAATGCAAATGCGGCCTTTCTCGGAAAATTCTGCTCGCATAAGCAAAGCGCACAAATCGGACCTTTGATTACATAACTAAAAGCTTATTTGTATTTAAAAAAATTAGCATTAAAGAAAATTTTTTTGAAAATGCTTGTTTTTAAGCAGAAAATGCTCAGAAATTTACAATTTTTTGTTAAAAATTACCAAAATTTGGGCTTTTTGGTGAAAAAATGGCCTATTTTAGTGAAAATTTTGGTGAAAAATCTTAATGGACCATTAGAATTTTTAAAATTTTTACAAATATTGAAAAAATCATAAGGGGGAACCAAGAGAGGAATTTTTTCATTTTTCAGATTTCGGAGGCGACTATAACAGGGAACCATTAGAATTTTTTAAATTTTGAGCAAAAACATAAGGGGGGCAAGGGGATTTTTTTCAACTTTTCGGCCGCTTGGGGAGGACAACTCCATGTTTCCCCTTATAATTACACCCTTTAGTACTGACCATTACCAGCCAAATTTTTGGGTGTTCCAAAAAACCGTCATTTGGTCATTTTTTGGCGAAAATTTTTTCCCCAAAATGACTCATTAGGGGTATTTTTAAACGAGAAATCGATTGAGAACATCGAAAACCCTTGAAAACGCCTCTCAGACCATGAAATTTTCAATTTTCAAGTAGGAATTCCTACCAAAAATAACTGAAAAAAATACGAAAATCGTATTTCATAGCTTGAGACGTTTTTAAGGGTTTTCGATGCGCGAAATCGATTTCTTGCATAAAAATAACCCTAATGAATAATTTGGAGTAAAAATTTCGCCAAAAAATGACCAAATGGCGGTTTTTAGGAACGCCCTGTACGCTACGTACTAAAGGGGTTCTCATAGTCAATCGACCACAAATTTATTCAATTTATAGTCAAGACGTTATCTGCTTCGAGCGAGTAACTATAAGCAACACTTAAAAACTGCGCAGTTAAAAACTCACTGAAAGAAAAATGGCGGACTTTCAACGGATTGTAAAGTAGGCGTATTTGGTGCATTCAACTTTCTAAATAACATTTTCGCCTGACTTGTATATTTCACCAAATTGTTGTCTGGCTAAAAACAAAAGATTAAAATTATAACACCGGTATAAAAACCAAACGGTAAGCAGCCCCAGAGGTAGAAAAAGGGGCCGAATCCCATGGAGCCGAGGCTCACGGGGCCAGCCCCTTTTCGATCCCCTCGGACTGTATGAAATGAATACAGAATTAAGAGTACTATTTAGCTTTAGGGGCCCTACTCAAGCAATTTTTAGGGCAAGTCCCAAAAAAATAAAACTTACATCATCAGCGCCTTCAATAGATGTCGATAAAATCATCCCATCTCGGACTCGAGCTATTAGAGTAAGTAAAACCATCTAAAGGTATAGAATAAAACTTTTTCATTAACCGTGCAATTATACTTCCGTCTCGTCGCGCGACGTGTCACACAACACAAAATGCAATGTTGTGTCACGACGGAAGTAGAAATCCTACTTAAAAGTATATCAAAATGATGAAACATTTAAAGAATAAAAAGAAAAAAATAGTGAAAACAAGTGTTTCGAAATGATTTTTTGGTGAGATTTTAGACTTAACTTTTCGAACAAATTCTCTAAGAGAGAACATCGTCGAGATGTGTACAACTTGGCGTAGGAACATTCATGGTATTTTCAAAAACCGAAAGTTGATAAAAAAAAATCAGCCATAAAAGCTGTTTATAATCGAATTCTAGGCTATTAACCTAGTAGTGAAAAAAACGCATCAAAACAGCTTTTCCCCCGAGAAATTAGCCTTAGAAAAAGGGTCCAACGACCACGGATTTTCATGGAAAATCAAGAAAAACTAGGTCATTGTCATTTGGCGTATTTAAGGGGAATCGGCCCCCATAACGAGACAAATGAATTTTTTTCCAAATTGTTCCCTCATGTTTTTGCACGAAATTTGTGAACATTTTTCAAAAACCCCCTCCCTTTTGGAAACATAATTGATTGACGGCCCCAAAACTCAACGATTCGATCATAAAAGCGAAATTTCTAAATACAAAATTGACGACGTGTTGCATATTTCATAAAATTACTTATTACTAAAGCGAAAGCATTCAGAGAAAAATTCAAATATATTCAAATCATACTGCATGAAATGCTCTAAAGGTGCCTGATTCGGCACTGGAGCACGAGCCCTTTTAGGCAGATCCTACTACATTAGACGCGCTATGTGTGTCTGTCTGTTTGTGCTATTTCCGTCACCTTAAAGGGGGAGTAACAATCGCGGCCCGTTCTCTGAAAATTTTTTTTATAAAAAATACATTTTTTTAGGGGTAATTATATGCGAGAAATCGATTCCGCGCATTCCCGAAGCATGAAAACGCTTCCTTGACCCTGATTCAGGAAATGGGGTGAGTGTATTGAAGCGAAAATCAAACATTTTCGGATTTTTATGAGAAAACCGTCGATTCTTAGGTTTTTCTAGGCGGGGAATCGATTGCGCGCACTCCCGAACCGTGAAAACGCTTCCTTGACCCTGATTCAGGGAAGGGATACGTATTTATGTAAATAAATTGATTTTCGCTTCAATACACCGATTTCTTTTTCCTGAATCAGGGTCAAGGAAGCGTTTTCATGCTTCGGGAATGCGCGGAATCGATTTCTCGCATAAAATTATCCTTAAGAATGTTCTTTTTTTAAAATTTTTTCGGAGAACCGGTCGCGATTGTTACCCCCTCCTTTAAGTCCGATTTCTGTATCGATCGATAGGGCTCGGTGAGAGAAAATGACACCAAAATCACGGGGTACCCTTCAAGGAAAATTTTTTAGCCCCATATTATGTTAAGATGATAATGCAATTTTATCGACGTGTAAGAGGTGACCCTCATGGCCGAGTTCCGACGTCGGAACGGACTATTAGCGATCGTTTCGGAACATGTCGGAACGAATTAGTGATGCTCTTAATGGCACGAAGACCCCCCCCCCCCGAGTCTTTGAGTCCTTGATCGGTTGGCTATGATTTTCAAAAAATTTGATCGGACGACTTTCAAAATTGGTGATCGGTTGACCCACCCCATATCGCCGCAAGAGGGTAAAATGTGGAAAACATGTCGCAGTTAGGTGTGATGGATGAGGCAAAAATTGTATTGCAGGTCGGCGCGAAGCGCCGACCTGCGATACAATTTTTTTATGTATGAAATGCGATACGTTTTTTTGGTCGACAACGTATCGCATTTGGGTCTTCGACCTACCCCCCTTGCCCATGTATGGAGTAGGGGGTTGTTAACGTCTGCTTCTGAGTGCTTACGAGAAATTTTATCCCATTTTAAAATTTTTTTTTAAGAAGTTTTTAAAATTTTAACTCGTTATTTAATTTTTTTTAAGGGGGGAACCATTTTCATGAGAAAATCCGGTTTTTAACAGATTTGCTTCCTTTTGGAATAAATATTGAATATGATTTATTGATGAAAATGAAAAGTTTACAAAGAAAAATAAAATCGAATCAATTATACAGATGAGCGCAAAACTATAGAAGTGATCGGAATGTATGATTAGCAAAACAAGAAAGCTTTTTTATCTACAAGAAAGCTAAAAGTAGTAAAATTGAAGACCAAAAACTAGTAGTAGTTTTTAGGTCTTCAATTTTTGCACACACATGAAGTCTTGTTGCGTTGCCGATAACTTCCGTGAATTTTGGGCCGCCGTGAAATAATAAAAAAAGAAATGCATTTNAATTGAAGACCAAAAACTAGTAGTAGTTTTTAGGTCTTCAATTTTTGCACACACATGAAGTCTTGTTGCGTTGCCGATAACTTCCGTGAATTTTGGGCCGCCGTGAAATAATAAAAAAAGAAATGCATTTTTTTAACAAGCACAATATTAAAACAAAAGTTAGTACATCATGAATAGGTCATCCGGTTGGGAATAGAACTGTGACGAATTGGCGGCGTTGGTGGAGCTTCGTAAATGTGCTCTCGAATTTTTGATGAATGGAGTCTTGCGTTGCCGACAACTTCCGCGAATTTGGGGCCGTTGGAACGTTGATATGGGGAATTGTTTGTACAATAGCTTTGGTTTCCTTGAAAATGGCATGTGCTGCTGTTTTGTGTTTGCATCAGGCTCGATGATAGCTGGGGATGATGGGTTTCGTGGGGTTGTTGGAATGGTGGTGATTGTTGGCGACGTGCTTGTAGCTCGGTGTAGTAGTCCCGTAATGATCGAACGCTGCCTGTGTTGGGCACTGACGATGGAATTCTTGCGTGCGCCTTTGGCTGTTGTTGCTGCTGCTGTTGGAAAAAGGCTGCGGCGCGCCGACGTATGGTCCCTTGGTCGTCGATCTCCAAGTGAGTGGCTCCCGTTGCATCGTATGCGGTCCCAAAGTGCGGCTTCTGACATCTTGATTCGTATTGGGGTGGTTCCACTTCGATTGTGTTGTTGCAGGGTAGGTTCTCTGTTCGGTTCCATGTTGGCTGGTATCCGTAGGTGCTCTATAAAAATTCGATTTTGAGCAAAATTTCAAGAACAAAAATTCGATTTTTTGACCCAAATCAATTTTTTTAAACCAAAATTCGATTTTTTTGTGCTGTTTACCTCCATCGATTGTTGGTCGGTGGGGTAGTTGGGTAGTCCGGCTTGGGCACGAGCAAGAAATTGGTCCCAGGGTCCATGGCGACGGCGTCTCCAAATAGCGGCTGCTGCTGCCTGGGCTGCCAGTTCGCTGTTGCGTGCCGCTGGTTGTGGTGGTGGACTGGGCGCATCGTGCTTCGGGGATAGAAGGGGTTCTCGATGTTGTTGGGATTCGTTGTTCGGGGCAACGTGTCGGCCGAATTGGCTCGCTGGCTGACTGGCATGTCCAGCATTGATGGAATGGTTTTCCATTTTTGGTTTGTCCCATCCATTTGTAAAAGTTGTTGTTGGCGATGTTGCAACACTTGTCGGAGTTCCGCCTTGTATGGAGACTGCTTCGGCACTGTGCACATTCTTCTGATCCCGTAGCTGTTTCTGCTCGAATACAATGATTCGTTGTTGCACTCTAGAAAAAAAATAATTATGAAAATTTTAAAGGACCAGAATTCAGTGAGAAAAAAGTTCCATTTTTTGTTGATATTCGGAAAGATCATGAAAAATGGAACAACTTTTTTATCACTGAACTCTCGTCCTTCAATTAAAATACCGATTGCGAGAGTCGTCTGTGGATCCAACTGAGGCTCGACCATAAAGTCCATGGTCTCTTTCTGACTCGGCTGTTGGATGGGGTCCACGAGTTTTCGTAGTGGTTCCTGAACTGAGTGGCGTTGTACATTCTTGGGATGGTGTTGATGATGGCTTTCGTCGGTATTGTTGTTGCTCGTGATATAGTAAAGCCTCTTGTTCTTGTTGTAGTTGTCGAGCTCGTCGTGCTCGCAGGCGCATAGACAATTCTGTTGATTGATGGTCTTCTGGGGAATCCATGTATTGTGTGGGGGATTGGGCTCGATTTGTTCTTGCGTAAGGCTCTTCGTATATTGAGAGTCCGCCGGAAGCTCCACGTTGGATTCGACAGTTTTGTCTGTAGCGGTGGTTCCTTTGAAGTGACAGATGCTCCTGATAGGCTTCGTTTTCGAGGCTCGGTGGAGCTCGGGTTCCGAATGATAGCTGGTCTCCTCGTTTTCCGACTTCCTTGTTTGGGCTGTCTGTATTGGATGCTGCTCTGGGCTTTTCGGTGATTCGACTGTTCGACGTAATGCTTTCTTGGTGGATTTCTTGCGCGGGAGACTGCGAGCGTTGCATTGGCAGGCACACCGCTGTGGGCGGCGCAGAGCTCTGTTGAGTGGGACTCGTAAGCGCCGATTGCTGATGCTCGGTGCTCTCGACAAGATCCAGTTGTTTTCTTGGTTCTCTTTGTTGGTGTAGCTCGCTGGGTTGTTCTCTTCCATGAAGATGTTCTCTGAGGGTATTTGCACGTCCTAAATGGATGGATTGATTAAATTTCGAAACAATCGTATGAGGTGCATGGGAAGGTATTGCCTGGTGAAGAACCAATAACACAAAAAATTGTTTGTGTTATGGTGAAGAGCCATAACACAAAACTGTGATCTGCGATCAGTAGCGTAGCCAGATGACAAGAGTGGGGGGGGGGGGGATGGGTGGAATTCTTGTATTTTTTCTTCAAAACTGATCATTCTTGAGAAATAACGAAGAAAGATTCGCTGTGTAAAAATTGGATTTTATGGGCAAAAATGGCATTTTTTGGCCCAAAAATCGCTTACGTGGGTACAGCTATCTGTGTTTTTCCAGTATGAATATGGAGGGAGGGGGTCCCTGGCTATGCCACTGGTTGTGATTTTATTAAATTGTGTGTGCTTGAGTAAATATGTGTACAGGGTGAGCCCAAAAAAGACCGTACTTTTGCGTTTTTGTGAAAGATTCTGCAATGCATCACTGCGTGGTCGTAATATGATTAGTTACAACTGAGGTGTGAACTAATCATATTTTCCCGCCAATACGACCACGCAGGAATGCATTGCAGAATCCATATAAGTCTATGTAAGATCCAATAAAACTATCGAGTTATCGTCGACTTATATAGATTTTGCAATGCATCCCTGCGTGGTCGTATTAGGCGTTATTTATACTAAGACGCGTCTTGCCGCGGCGGCAAGACGCGAGATTTTGTTTATACTTCAACTCAAGAAAATGCATGTAAAATTGCCGCAGCGGCAAAGTATAAGCGAATTCGCGTCTTGCCGCTGCGTCTTCAAAATGCACTAAGACGCGGCGGCATGCCGCAGAGTATAAATCCCGCCTTAGCGGGAAAATAAGATTTAATCTTATTTTCCCGCCAATACGACCACGCAGGGATGCATTGCAAAATCTATATAAGTCGACGATAACTTAATCCCGTCCTAGTGCCGTAACATAATAGTGAGTTAGAATTAATCAGTTATATACATGCATATAAGAATTCAAAAAGCACACACAAACCTGTATGCTTCGACTAATGGTGCCTCCATTTAGTCTGTAATTAATACTTAAATTTTTCAAAAAGAGTTTGATTAAACGTTTCAATTAACGGTTTTTATTGATGAAAGATCAGATTATACATTCCATGGCGCACCAAAATGCGGATCGGTTCCCCCTGTGGGTAAGAATCGAATTTTAGTGGCAGGGGGTTTTTCGACATGGGGAACACGAATCTGAAGGAATTTTTTGTTTTTTGATCACGGGAAGGTACCCTACGAGGGGTATAAGGTGCCTCAAAAACTTTGATTTTTCATCAAAATTCGATTTTTTGGTCAAAAGTTGAATTTGCAAACATTTTCATGCCTCGAAAATGCGCGCAATCGATTCCCCGACTAGAAAAACTCCAGTGTGGTCGAAATTTCGTCAAAAAATCGACTTCTATAGCCAAATATCGTCATTTTAACATTTATTTGAAAAACCTCCATTTTTAAAAAAAAAGTCTGTATATTGACACGAAAGCATGAGTTAAGAAAAAATTCAACGAACAAGCGAAAAATGTATTTTTTGGGGCCGATAATACTTATCGAACAACCCAATAACTTTAGTAAGTTTTATTTTTTTTACTATAGGAAAGTTGATAATGCAAAAGGGAAAGGCAGCCAAGAAAAAGACTTACATTTCCTGGATCACAGCGGTCTCTGCAAAATTATATAAAGTTCGAAAAGCAAATTCTATTTTTACAAAGGTTTAAAAAAATTACCATGAAAAAAGCCCAGTGGAAGAATGCGTATAAAAGAGGGTCAACAGGTTAACACAAAAAACGTTATATTTTACACTGCAATAGAAACTCGAATATTTTTAATGATTCTTTTCTTATAACTCTCATTTTTTGGGAATTTTTGGAGCTTGGATTATTACCACGCCGAGAACGTGGAAATACAGGTAATATGAAATTGGGCAAAAGTTTTCGGACCCAACCGGGACTCGAACCCGAACTAGGCTTACCAAGTGCACTACCATTGTGCTACTGAGACCTACAACTGATGCCCGTTAATTGGTAAATACTAAACAAATACACCGTCAAGTATTTACCAATTAATGGGCATCAGTTGTAAGTCTCGGTAGCACAATGGTAGTGCACTAGGACGGTAGCCAATAGCCTGGTCCAGGTTCGAGTCCCGGTCGGATCCGAAAACTTTTGCCCAATTTCATACTTTTCTTATATTAATGACATTTCTCTTATATTTTAAACAAATTTTACTTTGTCATACCTATTGTTGTATTACGTGAGGCAATCACTGTCGTTCCAGATGAGACTGGACGACGTTTCTCGAACGACGACGACTTCACACTAGTTGGCTCCAGCTCGCTATGTCTTCTTTGGTGATCCCAATGTGATCGAATATCATTGTTTGTTTGTGGATGTGAAATTCTTATGCTTAATGGAGAAGTATTCTGCCGTGGCAAAGTCGAACGTCTTGGTTTTGCATGCGGTCGCGAATCTGTGTTAAGCTTTGTTGGGTAGCGATTATTGTTATATGCGTTGGTGTTAGTTGGCTGGTTGTAGCAGCATCGATTATAACAATCTAAGGATTAAGTAAGCAAGGTGAAGAGTTATTATAAGCTTGTATATCAAATAAAACATAAAATAAAAGACCAGGGAGTAAAGTTTATATGTCTTTACACGGCGGGTTTTTTGTTGCTAAAATTCGAAATTTGAAAAAACGAGTCATGCCATTCGACTCAGCTCGCCGAGACGAGTAGAACGAATTCCATATGGGGTTTACTCTCCCGAGCCCATGGCCGAGTGGCTATAGTGACAGATTTGGAGTTTATAACAAAAAAAAGAGAACATGTAAAATATGGTCGCATAGCGCAAGTGGATAGATTACTCTATCCAACTGAGCTATGCGACCATATTTTACATGTTCTCTTTTTTTGTTATAAACTGCAACTCTGTCACTTTAGCCACTCGGCCATGGGCTCGGGATGGTAAACCCTATATAGAATTCGTTTTACTCGACGAGCTGAGTCGAATGGCATGACTCGTTTTTCAAATTTCGAATTTCCTCCAATTTTAGACAAAAACCACCGTGCTTTGGTTTTTCAAACACATTCTAACCTGTATTGCTAGGAATTGCCGATTGTTCATGAGTCTTTTCTTCTACTTGTTTGGCTTCATTCATCGATGGAACGTTGATATTTTGTTGTTTATTTGCTGTTTTTGCAAGCAAATTACTGTTGCCCGTTTCTGAAAGTACTGATGGACTGGAAATTCTATGCTCGTCCTGAAAATTTTCCACTGTAAACATCGATTTGTTTAAAGGAGCAGTTCAGTGGGGGAAAAAGTTGCTATGATATTCGGGGAAAATTCATGAAAAATAGAGCATTTTTTGTTTTTTACGGCACGTTCTGAATCGGTGTAGTTTTCGAGACATTATACTTTATCAAGCCTAGGCTAAGGCCTAGGCTTAGGCCTAAGCCTAAGCCTAGGCTTAGACATAGGCTTAGGTTTAAGCTTAAGTCTAAGCCTAGGCTTAAACCTAAGCCTTAGTCTAAGCCTAGGCCTAAGCCTAGGCTTAGGCTAAAGCTTAGACATGTGCTTAGGCCTAAGCCTAAGCCTCATAAAAAAATGGAGCATTGTTATTTCTACAGCATGCTCTGAATCGTTGTAGTTTTCGAAATAATTGCGTTTGAAAATTTGAATTTGTTACAAGCTCTTCGTTGTAATACAAACTTTTTGAATTATTTTGCGGAAAATCAATTTAAAAAGTTTGTGTATTACAACGAAAACATGTAAACAAATTTCAAACGCAATTTTCTCGATAACTACGACGATTCAGAACATGTCGTAAAAACAAAAAATGTTCCATTTTTCATGAACTTTCTGAAGATACACAAAAATGGAACAACTTTTTTCCCACTGGTTCTTTAAACTGAAACCTGTGAATTAGCGGACGATACACGACTCTGGCTACTCCACGAGCCCGAATCGAACACTTCGCGGTTGCTATCATAGTCGGAAGTTGTTGACGCACAACTCTTCCACGTTTTTGGCAAGCTTGTTTCATTTAGATTGGAATTTTTCGGATTTGGGTTTTCGAAAATGGCTTCACTTAGCCGTGGACGATTGGATTTGGAATAGCCTTTGTTGTTTTCCTTATTTGATTTTGCACTTTCTTCTTCTGATCGCTTTCTTTCAGATACGACATCCATCGACTTGGCTGCACTTCTGTACCACAATTTGTAGAGTTTTTAATTTTCAAAAAAAAAGAAAAAACCTTGGTTTGTGGCGCTCTTTTCTCATGCCAATGCCACTGATCCCGCTAGATGAGCCAGTCGTTGAACCCGAATAGGCTCTTGGAGTATGTTGATTTGATACTGATTTAGGTTCTGCTTCACTTATATCATCTTCACTATCACTGAATGCTCTCGACGACCTAAAAGTATGTGTTAGCTATACTGGCTAACACATAGAATAGTGGCTACCACATATAATATGTGTTAGCCAGTTTCAAGCCTACTTGATATAATCTTGTCGCCGCTGGGGACGCTTCCCTCCAGTTGGATTTAGAGCTTGAGCAATAGCAGAAACATTGGCATTGTTTGTGGCTAATGAAAGGGAATTGGCAAGTTTGGCTATTTGTTCGACATTTAGAGCTGCTGGAAGCGATGCCGCTGATAGAGAAGTCGACATTGTACCATATCTAAGAATTTCGCTCACTTTTGGCCAGAGTGCGAAAAAGTTGGTGGTACCACCCACTGATGGGTGGTGAGTGGTTCCACCCACACCATCCATCTAATTTTTTGTCTATATTTTGTCTATACACCTAGTTTTTTTCAAAAATTCAATTTTTTCATTTTTGAAAAAAATTTTCGGTTCGACAAACATGAAAAATTGCATAAATTTCGGTTTTTTTATACACCATATAAACTTACTGGCTATTCGCTTGTTGAACTGCAGCAGCGAGAAGTTGTGTCAATGCTGGATTGGAATAGAGCTCGGATGGCGGTACTAGTGAAGTTTGACTTAAAATCCTTGACAATCTATTCTTCTCCACCATGCCACTGTTTACAGAAGTAAGAACTGCTAAAAAGTTCATGTTGAACGATTTGACTACCGAAAATACGACGTGCCAAAAAGTTGAGGCAAGGGTCAAAACCAAAAAACAATTTTGCCAATCGACTCAGCTCATCGAGCGCTTCAAAACGAATATCATATCATAATGTTTGATTTTGATGGCCGAATGGTTAGTTAGACAGGGTTTGCACGGTCGAGGGTTCGAATCCCACATGGAATTTAAAGTTTCCAAATTTCATGAAAATTTTTGCATATCTCTATTTTGGTCTCTAAAACACTTTGAAATCATTTTTGGGTCAGTATATACTTGCTGGGATTGTATAGTAGGTTTTATATGCTTAAAATCACTACACACTGACCACTCGACCATGAGTTAAACCCCCATGATATGGTACTCATTTTAAAGCCCTCGGCGAGCTGAGTCGATTGTTTTTGGACCCTTGTCTCAACTTTTCGGATTTTTGGTATTTCGTGTAACAATTAACTCTTACCACTAACACATACTGAAGGCAACTTTGTTTTGAGCATATCTAAAGCGACTAGGTTGATGACCATGAACCAACAAGGTGTTTTCATTGGATCATTCCCGCCACCATCTTTTACCAGGGCTAATCTAACACAGGTTTTGAGTAACAGATTTTTGGCGTCGTTATCAGTTTCATAGGGGTCTCTCTCGACGGCTTGTTTGAAGCGTCTCATGTCAAAGACCTAAAATTTGCATAATTCAATATATAACGTTTTTTCTAGCTTTACGAAAAATTTCGGCTACGTAGCGAAGTGGATAAGGAAGCCGCCCGTCCGATCTAGCAAGTTAAGCAACGTTAGGCCCACCGGTTCGATCTCACTAGAGCTTAGGCTTGGGCTTAAGTTTCAATTCGATCCTTCAATTTTGATCTACAAAAAACTTTTCTTACAAACAATGAAGCCTAAAACATGCTTTGTAAGGAAAGTTTTTTTGTAGATCAAAATTGAAGGATCGAATTGAAACTTAAGCCCAAGCCTAAGCTTAAGCCTAAGCTTAAGCCTAAGCTTAAGCCTAAGCTTAAGCCCAAGCCTAAGCTCTAGTGAGATCGAACCTGCGGGCCTCAACGTTGCTTAACTTGCCAGATCGGACGGGTGGCTTCCTTATCCACTTCACCAAGTAGCCAACAAAAAACGTTATAAGTCATGAAAACGTTATAAACATACTTTGAAAATTCGATCATCATCATTGGTACATGTAGGGGATTTCGTGGTCAACTTTCCATGCATTCGAACCACTTTATCTGGAATGCAAGCACTTTTAGCATCGCGCCAGCCTTGCACGAAAACCGGTGTTGATCCCCGTGCCATAGCTTTAATGTTGCCTTGATTGTCTATTTTCAATATAACACCCTAAATAATTGGAGTTTATAATTGAAAAAATCTTTTGGACACAAGGGGGAACCGAACCCTTGCTAGTGTCGGTGATGCCGAGTTCCTTGGCAGCGCTCCGGACCACTATACCATGATAGTCACTACTTAGGTGATCACTTTCAACTTTGAAGCAATGATCAGCTAAGTAGTTAGCGCTGCTTCAAAGTCGAAATTAGTGACCACCATGGTGTAGTGAGTCGGAGCGCTGCCAAGAAGCTCGGCATCACTGCAAGGATTCGGTTCCCCCTTGTGTCCAAAAGGTTGGATGCCTTTAGAGAACCGAATCCTTGCATGTTACTGAGCTACTTGCAAGTGCTCCGGACCACTATACCATGGTGGCCACTACTTAGATGATCACTAGCTTCGATCTTGAAGCAGCATCAACCACAACAGAAACTAATTTTCGAGCTTACATCTCCGATTTTCGAACGAAGCTCTTCGGTGTACTCATCTCTATACGGGTTAGAGAAATAGTTGAACCCCAGGGTTTTCCCATCGAACTCTTCGTCACCACCGTCGACGATAATAGTGGTTTTTCGTAGATATGCTTTGGCAATTCGCTTGCCACGTTCCATAACGACGATCTTCCCCCATATTTCATCATCCAACGATCTGTCATTGAGCTTCACTAATACTTCGTTTAAGTGATCCTAAATTTTTCTTATAATAATTTGTTATGTTTTTGTTCAAGGACTAGTGGAAAAACCCTTAAAATATTCGAAAAGATCATAAAAAATGGAGCATTTTTCGTTTTTACGACAACCTCGAAATCGTTGTAGTTTTCGAGATAATTACGTTTGAAATTTGAATTTGGATTCATGTTTTCGTTGTAATAAACAAACTTTTTTGAATTTTTGCACAAAAATTGACTTTTTGTTCAAAAAATGAATATTTTTTAAACGTTAACAATTCACAATTTACAATAGAAAAGATATTTACATCGAAATTTGACGTTTTTAGTGCAATAAATTCAAAAACTTTTTTATGTATTACAACGAAAACATGAACCCAAATTCAAATTTCAAACGCAATTCTCTTGAAAACTACAACGGTTCAGAGGTTGTTGTAAAAACGAAAAATGCTCCATTTTTCATGAACTTTTCGAATATTTTATTTTTATATAAAAGTTTTTCCAAGTGGACTGGTCCTTTAATGATAAATGATAGAAGTTTGAGTTGAAGATATGATGAAGAATAGCTGTTTGCATTTCGAAGAAATCGTTCACTCCTTTGTTTGCGTTCAAATTTAATGGCCAACTGGAATGCGCATAAAAATTCAAGCAGGTTAATTACAGGAATCGTGATTCCGGTTGTTGGGGCAGCTTGATTGCGCAAATGATTTTTTTTGAAAAAAACTTTGAGCAAACCATAAAAAAGGTTTTTGAAAATGCAAAAAATGACAATTTTCTCTTCAAAAAACCAAATTTTCTCTGAATCAGGTTCAAAAAACTCTATGTAAAAATTATAGATTCGAAAAATTCATGAAAAATGGAACATTTTTTGTTTTTACGGCATGTTCTGAATCGTTGTAGCTTTTGAGATAATTACGTTTGAAATTGCTCATGTTTTCGTTGTAATAAGCAAACTTTTTGGAATTTTTTGCGGAAAAATCGATTTTTTCAATTTTTATAACATGAACATTGTAGCAATTTTTTATAGCGAACAAATTGACATCAAAATTATCTAGTTTGAAAATTGTTTTGTGCTATTGAAACGAAAATTCTGATTCATATTTTCGTTTCAATAACCCAAAACAATTTTCAAATTGCATAATTTTGGTGTCATTTTACTTGTCTCATAGAGTTGTAAAAATTGCAACAATGTTCTTTTTATGAAAGTTTAAAAAATCGATTTTTCTGCAAAAAAATTCAAAAAAGTTTGTGTATTACAACGAAATATATGAACAATAAAACTTTTCAAACGCAATTCTCTCAACAACTACAACGATTCAGAACATGCCGTAAAAACAAAAAATGCTCCATGTTTCATGAACTTTCCGAATCTATAATTTTTTCATAGTGTTTTTTCCCGAGTGGACTGGTCCTTTAAAAAATTGACAAAAAAAGAGCGAAATCTGTCAGAGTGTAGGATCAATGAATGAATCTAATTAAGTATTATGTTTGTCTTTTCTTATTCGATTGTCTAAACAGAGACTCGTAGGCAAACATAAGCTCGTGAAGAAAATTTAAGTGTAATTTAATAATGACCTATTGAGAATCTATTAATATGTAAAAACGCTTCCCTGATTCAGGGGAGGTGGTGAGTGTATTGAAGCGAAAATGGACTAAAATTCGATTTTTTGCCATAAAATCGGCTATTAAGGGGTTTTCTAGGCAGAGAATCGATTGTGCGCATTCCCAAACTTTGAAAACGCTTCCCTGACCCTGCTTCAGGGAAGGTAGTGGGTGTAGTCCATTTTCGCTTCAATATACTCACCACCTTCCCTGAATCAGAGCCAGGGAAGCATTTTCAAGGTTTAGGAATACGCGCGATCGATTCCCCGCCAAGAAAGACTAAACAGTCGGTTTTACGGCAAAAAATCGAATTTTAGTTCATTTTCGCTTCAATACACCCACCACCTTTCCTGAATCAGGGAAGCGTTTCCACACTTCGAGAATCGACTCCCCGCATAAAATTCGTCCCTGAATCAATAAAAGTTATGTATTGACGCGAAAATTAAAAAATTTTTCGTTTTTCATCGACTTACAAAAACTGCCAAAAATTTTTTTTGAATTTTCGCGTTAATACACAACTTTTATTGATTCAGGAGTGAATTTTCATTGCGTTCATGTTTTAGTTGTAATACACAGATTTCAAAAACCACCAACTTCAAACACAATTCTCTCGGCAACGAACAACGATTCAAAGGCTACCGTAAAAACAAAAAATGCTCCATTTTTCATGAACTTTCACTTTTTATTGTGTTTTTTCCGAGTCTACTGGTCCTTTAAAGTGAAACCAATTTTCGAAAATGGTTTCCAAAAATCGAATGTTGTTTTAAAAAATAGTTTGCAGGAAGTCTGTTGAATGATGTAAGGATGTCTCCGAAATAATGCGTTACAACAAATAACCGGATTAGAAAACACATTGTGAAGTGTTATTACTTAAACAGGTCAGCGGAGTGCGTTTTGCTATTCTTGAAATAAGGAAAAACTGCTAAATCCCAAAACACTACTTGAAAGAATGTTCGACAACTCAGACAGTGAACTCGATGTCAAGAAAATGTTATGATGAAATGTTGAAGAAGGGTTTTTACCAACCTAATCGGGGACTAATTCATGGAAATTTTAGAAGTTGTGTAAAAAATTATCATGATAATAATATTATAAAAAAGGTTGGAAAAAGTTGCCATTTTTTGTTGATATTCGGAAAGGATATGAAAAATGGAATATTTTTTGTTTTTACGACAACCTCTGAATCGTTGTAGCTGTTGAGATAAGTGTATTTGAAATTTAAATTTGTGTTCATGTTTTCGTTGTAATACACAAACTTGTTTAAAATAGAATTTTTCAAAAAATCGAATTTTGGTCAATAAATCGAATTTTAGCCAAAAAATCGAAGTTGGTGACTTTTGAAATTTTGTGTATTACAACGAAAGCTTGTGACGATAGTTTTTTCCCTGAATCAATAAATTCTGTATACTGAGAAGAAAATAATTCAAATCCCTTGAACATTTAGAAAAAAATAAGCATTTTTGATAACTCGATGAGATGAATAAAATGACACCAAAATTATCCAATTTGAAAATTGTTTTGGGTTATTGAAACGAAAATTCTGATTCATGTTTTCGTTTCAATAACCCAAAACTATTTCCAAATTTGATAATTTTGGTGCCATTTTGTTCGTCTCGACAAGTTATAAAAAAATTGCTACAATGTTCTTTTATGAAAATTTAAAAAATCGATGCAAAAATCGATTTTTCAGCAAAAAATTCAAAAAAGTTTGTGTATTACAACGAAAACATGAATGCAAATCAAATTTCAAACGCAATTATCTTGAAAACGACAACGATTCAGAACATTTTTCGTCTTTCATCGACTTACGAAAACTGCAAAAACCATTTTTTGAATTTTCGCGTCAATGCACAACTTTTATTGATACAAGGACGAATATTTACTGCATCCATATTTTCGTTGTAATACACCAAATTGGTGGCAGTTTTAAATTCATGAAAAATCAACTTACTAATTGAAATCTTTCGATGTCATACCACATGTCGTTCGATTCGGCAAGTTGTCGTCGAACAGCGGCATCCAATATAGAGCCACGGCTAAATGAAGAACCGTAAACAAGCCCGGCACGACTGAGACGTTGGCTTTGAAGCACGGTTAGACCCCGTGCTAGACCCGTTGAGCCCGACTCGACGTTTTGAATTTGACTCATATCAAATAATTACAAAATATAAGGAAATTAACGTTGTATGGAAAATATGAATATAAGGAATTACACAAGATGAATATAAGGAAATTAGTGTTATATGGATAGATACAACTACCGTTTCATCTTTGGGCAAAAAGTAGACAAGGAGGAATAGTTCCGATCCGATTAGACAACTGCTTCTGGAGGCAGGTCAGGACCCGGATTTCGTGCCCAGTTGTCAATAACAGGAATAGAATCAAGAGAGATTGCCACTGGGTTGACAGTTTCCCGCTTGACAGTTTCGGCCCATGAAAGCTGGATTGTGATCTCGGATTGGTTTATTTGCCAGAGAAAAGTCAAACTGATTGAAAATATATGCAATCGTGAAATTACCAGAAGCAAAAGCTCGAGGACACAAGCAATCTTCAAACAACAGGAGGCAATCTCTCGAGTGACGACGCTCTTCGAGGAAAAAGACAACAGCCCAAGGGGGCTCACTTCACTCTGCTACTCCACACTTCAGTGGATACAGTCTATAGAGGATGCTAATAGAAGGATGCGATCTCTTGAACAACGAGAAGAAAGCCACAGGGGCCGGCCCTTCTTCCTCCTATCGTCCACCACCTAAATGCGTTCGCGCAATCAATTCTCGCGCTATTTCCTGAGTCGCTTAAAAAAGTGACTCGTACAAAACTTGTGAAATAACCGCGAGGAATTGCTTTGTTTTAACCGGTTTGTCTCTGCATTCGGACGCGGAATGATTGGGGGATAAGCGGATCGACGTAC
>OZJO01030382.1:0-16329 GCA_900406225.1 Acrobeloides nanus | reverse complement strand
TTTTTTGAAATTTTGTTTTGCTCATAACTTTTTATGGTTAGATTTTCAAGTAGTGCCGTAAAAGCAAAAAATGCTCCGAATTTTGTGCTCTTTAACATGGCATCAACTTCCCAAAAGTAGACTGGTCCTTTACTAACTTTTTGAATCTATCATTAAAAATTTTTCTCTCTAGTGAAATCCATATCTCAATCATTTGAATGTAAAATGGGGCGCTTGCCACTATATACATCATGGATGATGAATTTTTTACACTTCTCGAGAAATCCTTATACTTTCGGGGATTGTTTGTATCAGTTTAAAACCATTTTGTTCAATATTTAAAGCTTTTCTTGTGATGGCTTGAAAGGCTTCTTCCACATTTGCACCTGATTTTGCAGAAACCTAAAAGCAAGTGTTTTCATACGCTTTTTGATATAGCCTTAAAAACTAGCATTTTTGCACTGAACCTGGACCCCGAATCTGGACCCAAAAATAAAGTTGTTCAAAATCGCTTTAAAATGATGAAATATCCACTAAAACACAATTATCTGAGTAATGCAAAAAAACGTATAGAGATGATAGAAAACCGAATTTAAAGTCGGCAACTGTTATGTTGTAATAGAAGATTACCTTAGGACGCTAAAAAGATGACAACTGCGATGCTTAAAACACTAAAGAATAATGTTGAATTACTTTTCAACATTTATTGCGTCCATAAAAAATCGATTATATGCCGAAATACCCTCTTACTATGCTATTGACGGGAGGGTTGTATATTTGAAAATTTTTTAAAATTACCTCAAAATAAAGCATTTGATATCTAGAATGGCACCAACTTTTAGCTCTTTCTTCTGCAACAACCCTTTGTATAGACAAGTCTAGTTTATTACCCAATAAAAGAAGTGGAAACTTTTCTGGATCCTTTCTAAATTTCATTTTATAGTCACAAAAGACTGTCTTACATGTTAGGTCCTGTAATAAAATCACTAAGCCAATCATCGAGTGAGTTGAAGGAAGACTCTTTAGTAATATCACAAACGAAAATGCAAATTTCACAACCACGTCTAATATCTTCTAACTTTGGTTGAAAACGTTCCTGGCCTATGGTGTCATAGATCTATAAATGTACAGGATGGCCCAATAAAAAGTGGCTTTCTGTGGTCCCGGTTCATTAGGATTTTCTTCATAGCAAAAAATTTTTCACAAAAAGTGATTTTCTACAAAGTTGTTCTTGAGATCACGACGAACAACATTGTAGAACATCACTTTTTGTGAAAAAATTTATGTTATGAAGAAAGACCGTACGAACTGGGTCCCAAAATTCGCAAAAAGCCAAATTTTTATGGGCCACTCTGTAAAAGGAAAATAGACTAAAAACGAAGAAAATATTTACCTGTAAAGTAACTTTTGTTTGATTTATGTTCAATGTTTTTGCCATACAATTAATACCCAATGTTGATTTTGTATGCATATTGAAGCGATTATTTACATAATTTTCCAATATTGAAGTTTTTCCAACCCCGGAATCACCCAATATGACGACTTTTAGTAATCGTTTATCATTCATCTCTATAAACAACTTTGATTACTGTACAAAATTTTATAAATGACTAGAAAATGGCTTCAAAAATAAAAGTGATTCTAGGATTTTCTGTTTTTCTCTGGCTTAGAAATATTTTTTTAATACAGGGTGTCCCGAAAATAGCAGTTTTATCCTGAGCCTTTTTTCGTTGGAATTATAAAAATCTCTGACTGACAGTTGAGAAGTGTTCCTTTTCAGACAGAGATTGAACCAACAAGAATGGAGCAGAAAATTTTATCTCCAAAAACTGCATTTTCAGCTTAAAAAAGAAAAATTTTTAAAAAAATTTCGCGAAAATTTTGTTTAACCGCAACCGAGAGATAAAAAATCGAAGAGTTGGAAAACCAATAAAAACCGAAACCGAACGATTTTTATCGGTTTTCCCTGCTCTAATTAAAACAGAAAGTTTGAAAAAAAGTTGGTGCAGGTGTAACAGTTATGCTGCTACGGTTTATGTTGTTTAACAAGATGAGTTACCCAAGAATTGTTTATTAAATATAATCATTGGAAGTACTAGCCGATAGATTGGCGAGGCAGAGAACTCAATGGCCTAGAGCTGATCGCTCTAGGCAGGTGTTTTGATTGGATCTCGCTTCTCTAACGGCTAGCAAAAAATATAACAGTTGAACGCATTAACCGGTGACACATGGACATATGGGATAGTCACCATTATAGCTGTCCTCTATAGTTATATCCCTGTTTCCTACTGATCAATAAATTTCTTCAAGAAAAAAATAACTTAAAAACAAAGAGTTATCAAAAAGTGGATAAATGACTCACTCAAAAGAAAAATTTTTCTACTGATCAATAAATTTGCTTCGAGAAAAAATAGTTTAACAATAAAGAATTAATAAAAGGTGGAGAAACGTTCACTCAAAAGAGAACATTTTATGCAAGGACTCAAATACTGATACGACATGAAAAGGATGCTTATGACTTTATGACTTTGGTAAACAATTTATGATGAAAGCATTTAATAAAAAAAGCTATCGATTGACCCATTGGAAATTTTTTTTGAGGATCAAAAATTTTACCCACCAGAGATCGAAACTATGAGCCAATGTTGCTTAACTTGCCAGATCGGACGGCCAGGTTCCTTATCCATTGCACTATGGAGCGGCAACTTTTTGAAATCTTCTTGTGAAACAGATTATATATCCCTTTAGTGCGGACATCTGGTATCCTAACAATTTGACATATGAGCTTGTAAAAACTTTGAATCTGGAACGGGAATGACTCTATTAAGGCTTGAATTTTCGCCAATTGCCAACACTTTTTCGCATTTTCAGGGGCGTGATCGGTGAGGCGAATTCGCTCCTAGTGCCGAAAAGTACAAGTCAGAACTTTAGAATTATTAAATATTCCACTCTATGATACAGCAATATTTTGAATTTGCTTAGTCATCTTTTTTTTCTACTTAGTCATCAAGACCAAAAGATAGGGCATTCTATAAGAATTTTTCTAGTCTTTATGGGTACACGCCTTTATTCTCTTTTTTACAGTGACCTTATCAGTGTCATAAGAACTGTTTACTCTATGCGGCAGGTTGAAATTTCTAGCTATGAGTTTATAAGCTATGTTTTTTCATATAACGATCTTGTTTAAATTTTTTATTGAGTAATTAGCTTGAATCTGTGTCTGTCGGCGCGGATTCGGGCCTCATATTTCTTTTTGAAAACACAAACAAACAACAATAGCAACACACAAAACACAATCTCATCTTCTCTTCCCTATCCCCATTCCTTCCCTCCCTTCCTCACTCCCCCCCCCATCCATCCCCTCTTCCATTATTTATCCCCAGCCACATCTTCTTCTTCTTTCCTCCCCTCCCGATCTCTACGTTCTTCTCCACTCCACTCCTCTCTCTCCCTCCCCTCTCAACCATCCTCCTCCCAAACACTCTATCTTTCTCCCCCGCCCATCCCTCACCTCCTCATCCTTAACCCTCGTTCTCTCTCCCTCCTCTCTTCCTTTCTTAATTCCCCGCCCTACGCGTTCTTCTTTCCTTTCATCGCCTCATACTTCTCTTCCTAACTCCCCCTCCATCCATCCCCTCTTCCATTATCCCTCTCCCACCACATCTTCTCATTCTTCCTTCACCTCCCTATCTTCCACGTCCTTCTCCCCTCTCCAACTCCCTTTCTCTCTCCCCTTCCAAGTTTCACGAATTTACGTTTTACGAAATACACACAACACACCCGCACAACAAACACACAACATCGAGTCACATTACTGAAAACATAAATGTAACTGTATAGAAAAAACACAAAAAATAAAAAAATTTCAAACGTCTCCAAAAAAATCCAAAACCTTGACTAAACACACCTACACTCCATCGGAAACAATTTTTCTTTTGAACACAACCTCCAAAAACTTCACCATAACTCCCGGTGACAGCGTGACACAAAAACAAACACCACAACAAAAATACTAAAAGAGATTTTTAGGACTACGAATAATATTTTTAATGGGAATTTTTATGTTTTGGTTTAAAATCTTTCTAGTAAGTTAAAAGAAGTTGTGAAAATTGAAAGAAAATTTTTGGTCCCAACTTTCTTCCCCCAATAATTCTCCTAATCCTAAGTTTTAAGGTCCTGTTTACGTTCCTAAAACATTGAATTACAGTCGAATCTCAATAATCTGCCAGCCCTGGGTACGGTCCAGATAACGGATTATCGAGAGACTTTAACATCGATAATAATTGTTATATGGGCCGGATTCAGGAAGGCGGATTTTCGAGGTTAGCGGATTGGCAAAAGTCGATTGTATAGTTATTTTAAAATTTAGATTCTCTGTTTGCTTCTTTTAATCTCTACTAGTCAGATTGAACAAGATAGTGGAACTTGTTATGCGGATAAATGCTCGACCCCCATATCTGAATTCGAACTTTGCCGACGTCAATTTTTAAACACGAAATTTTCTCAAACTCTTGCTGGTTTAGTCGGTATGGGCTGGGACAATCTCCAAAACATTCCAATGGCACAAGTTTTGAATGCCGAGTATAAACGTTGTCAAACAACCCCAGATGGCGAGTTTCTAATTCCTGATGATATGCAAATTTTCCCTATCAAAAAGATTAATTTGGATAAGGTAATCTTTGGAAAAACTGTTGGCGCCCATATATTGAATTGATAAAGTTTGAGCGTTGCTCCGAAGCCGTCAAAGTTTTCATGCATTTTATAATTTTTATAGACAGCAAATTATTACGAGCACTGGAAAGATTACTTCCAGTCGAAAACCGAAACGATTAATGTCGAAGGTGGCTTCAGCTATGGGGGTTTTGGTATCTCAGGCTCATATAGTACAACCAATCAAGAAACAAAAGAACGATTCGCTTCAGAAAAATCTTCTATGTTGCATACATCCTTGCAATATCAAGCTTATTCAGCAATGGTTCAATCTCAAACCAAACTTCATCCGGCATTTGAGCATCGACTTATGCTAATTCATGATGCTATACAAAGAAATTTGACAAGAAGGGCTAGATATTTAGGTAACACAACACTATTTTCATAGCGGTTTTTTGCAAAATTGGAGGGAGTTAGAAATTTTAAAAACGAGTATTCGACTCAGTTCAACGAGACGAGTAAATCAAAGTATATATCTATCACAAAATAAGCAGGCTCACGTGGCCGAGTGGTTAGTGTGCAAGGATTGCACTTATAGGTCGCAGGTTCGAATCCCGGTCATAAATTAAAGTTTTCTGATTTTTATGAAATTTTTGCGTATGCCTATTTTTTGTCGTAGACCATTTTCCTGTTAATATTTTTTGGTTGCCGGCGGGGATTGAACTAGTGCCATACATGTTAAATCGCTTATAAATGAAAAAATATTAACAGGAAAATGGTCTACGACCAAAAATAGGCATATGCAAAAATTTTATGAAAATCTGGGCTTTAATTTAGGGCCGGAATTCGAACCCGCAATCTATGAGTGCAATTCTTATACACTAACCACTCGGCCATGTGATTCCTTAGCGTGCTGGTACAATATGTACCTCGTTTCACTCGTCTCGTTGAGCTGAGTTGAATGGGGTTACTCGTTTTTAAAATTTCCTCAAATTTTTGACAAAAAACCTCCGGATCATTCCACTTTTGAGGAGTTGATGCAAAAAATGCTCCAAATTTTGCGCTCTTTCAAATGGCATATCAAAATCCCCAAAAGTGAAATGGTCCTTTAAAGCTAAAATTTTAGCTGAGTTGGTCATTCGAGATTTTGGCACCCATGTTGTGACAAAATCTGAACTTGGTGCAAAAATTGAACAGGAAGACTATGTTGATACTAACACACAATTTTGGAAAGACACTTCAGTTTCTGAGATGAAAGCTGCAGCATCTGCAAGTTTTTTTGGTACTAGCTTTTTTGGTTCTGCTGGTGCGTCATATAGCACTAATGTAACGGAACAAACCAAAGAAAAGTTTCACAAAGTTTTAAAACATTCACAAATCCGAACAAATGGAGGTCCTAGCGTGAATCAATTATTGAGTGCTGCTTCAAAGCCTAACGATGTAAATTTTTTTATATTTTACAGGGTGCCCCCAAAAACGGCAATTTTTCGATTTTTGGCAATTTTCAGGTTTTTTCATTTTCACCAAAATTTTTACTTATAGGGGGTTTTTCTGTGCGAGAAATCGATTGCTCGCATTCCCAAACCTTGATAACGCTTCCTTTATCCTATATTAGCTTATTTTCGCTTTAATACACACATCGCTTCCCTGAATCAGGACTAGGGAAGTGTTTTCAAGGATTGGTAATGTACGCAATCGATTCCTCGCATAAAAAAACCCCTTATACGTTATTTTGGTGAAAATTAAAAAACTTGAAAAATTATCATTTTGGGAGGAGAGGCACCCTATATGTACTTATAGACTAGCTATAACAAACCTTTAGACGCAGCTTTTCGTCAATGATCTAGTAGTTACAGATCGCTCGGGCATTCCATTATTTGCGTTAATTAACGAAGAAACTTTTCCAGTATTGGATTTTGTTAGTGCGTCTCATGTTAGTAGTTACATCAAGAATGCAACTGAAGAATATTACAAAAGAAATAAAATCGAAGGATGTATGGATCCAAATGCTCCTAATTTCAAGTTTACGGTATGTTTAATGAAAATCAAACATGAAATAGGGAGCACGAAAGTTTTTTATTGCAAAAATTGCTGGAAACTCGAAATTTTTAAAAGGAGTAATGTTATTAGACTCAGCTCAATGAAACGATTAAAACTAATATCATATTGTACAGAGTAGGCCAAAACAAGTGGATTTTTGTGATTTTTTGAGACCCGAAAATTTATTTTTCTAGGGGTAATTTTATGCGGGAATTGATTGTGCGCATTCCCGAACCCTGAAAATGCTTACCTGGACCTGATTCAGAGAAAAAAATTGGGTTTTTGAAAATGCGAAAAACGACAGTTTTTGCTTCAAAAACTCAATTTTTCCCTGAATCAGGATCAGGAAAGCATTTTCAGGGTTCAGGGATACGCGCAATCGATTCTCCGCATAAAAGTACCCCTAGAGGGGTCATTTTTAGAGCAATACATTTTTGGAACTCAAAAAATCACAAAAATCCACTTTTTTTGGCCCACCCTGTACATAGACGCTACAGAATCTCGTGGCGAGTGGTTAGTGTGACAGGAATTCACTATAGCTCGAGGGTTTGAATCCCTGCTCAAAATTAAAGTTTTTTAATTTTTATGAAAATGTTCCCATATGCTATGGAGAACTCGAATCCAGCAGAATTTTTTATTTTGACCTATGTAGGTACCCTTATCGAAGGTCGTTTACATAAGACTGATTTGAATTAATTTTCATTAAAGGGGGTTAAAAATCGGAGCCTGATCTTCGAAAAAAAAATTTTTTGAAAATTTTTGTAAAAAATACATTCCTGGGGGTAATTTTATGCGAGAAATCGATTCCGAGCATTCCCGAAGCATGAAAGCGCTTCCTTGACCCTGATTCAAGGAATGAAAAATTTCAATTTCCTCACTGAGATAGCTAATTTTTAAATCGGGTACAGGTATTTGAACACCCTGTACGTGTGTAATTCCAAAATTTTAGGCAAATGTTGACGATAAGTCATGCAATCAGCCTTATCATAATCACACTTTTGGTGGGGTTTATCAAACTTGCGAAGTTATACCAGGCGTTAGTTGCGGTGGCTTCTTTTTTCCTTGCCCTCCTAACATGCAATCTTTGTGCGATGGATTGCGACAATTAAATGGAGAAACTGGAAGTTATAGTTGTGGAGATTTGTATGAGCCAGTGGAGTTAATTACTATGACTTATCCTTTACCAGATCAGGTTGAACATCGGTGTGATGAGGACTGCGAGTAAGTCAATTTGAAATTACAGAGCATTAGAAAAAGGCACTTTTATGATTTTTTTAATGTGAATTGGTACCCAATTTTTTTTAAATGACTACTCAGAGGTAATTTTATATGGGAATCAATTGCACTTATTCCCGAAACGTAAAAATGCTCCCTTGACCCTATTGACACTGATTGAGGAAAAAATGACAATATTACTTTAAAAACCCAATTTTTCCTTTCAATCAGTATCAGGGAGCATTTTCAGGGTTTAGGAATGCGCGTAATCGATTCCCCGCATAAAATTACCCTTATAGGGGTCATTTTCAGAAAAAATTTGGATGCTTGTCTTCTTCTGGCTATTTTTTACTTGATTTTAACTAGCTAGTTTTATAAAAAATGAGTGATGGATCAACTTTTGGTATCTTTAATACCAAATTAAGGGTATAATTCGTTAAATGGGTATTAAATGCATAAGATTTAGTTAATGCATCATCCACTTTTTATTAAACTAGCTAGATAAAATCAAATCAAAACTAGCCAGATGAAGCCAAGCAAGAAACCAATGATGACTAATAGACAACAAAATCTATGACTAAAAGCAAATGACTCATATTGAAAAATTTTCGCTTTGGTAATTGTAAAGCCATAAACAAAAAATGATGCTTATTTGAAAATAAAGCTTTAATATTTAAAAAAATAAAAAATTCGTAAAAATTAATTAAAAATCATATTTAAACATTTTTATGAAAAGGCAAAAAATTTTTTGCGACGACCGGAATCGAACCCTGCATCACTTAGCACAAAGTCGAGCAAACTACCACCTTTACAGTGAGGACTATTCTACTGATCAAATATTTTTAGTGATTTCTTATTTTTCGAAAGCTGTGACACTTATTGTTATGATAAAATTTTCAAATATAAAGCTCGTGTATTCACTTTTTATTGTCGTGCAAAACCAAATGTTGCTATTCCCGACAAGCACGGGTTTATGTTTGGTGGACTGTTTACCAAAGGTCAAATTAACATGTTTACCGGATCTGCGTCATGTCCTGGGCAGTTTCAGCAATATCGAATGTTCCATGATACTATTGTGTGTTTGAGCCGAAACTATGAAGTCGACGGGCCGCTCAACATCAAATTTAGTGGCTTTTTTACATGTCAAAGCCCGTCAAATGAAGCTCAATGCCCAGTCGGCTATACACAGCATTTGGCTACAGTTGAAAATGGGTGTGATGCATTTTATTGTGTTCGGCCTGAAGAATTTAATCGATTTATCCCTAAGAGAGTGGTTAGGTAATAGTAAAATTGACCAATCCAATCGGAAAAAGTTTTTCAATCCCACATTTTGGAAAAAAATGAAAAAACTTTCCCTTTCCCAACCCCTTATTTTTTCTAAATTTTTGAAAAATTAAAAAAAATTCATACATAATTTTTCATGCTTTTTATATTTTCACCAAAATCCCTTTAAATCTTGTATGATTATAGACCGCCATTTGAAGACCCTTCGGCTCTTAGCAATGACACTGAAAGTATGCTATATGTCTATAGAAATAATACTTTTTGGTTCAAACAACCTCTCGAACCGATTATCAAAAATGCAACCACCCAACTTACTGGTAAAGGAGAACAAAATTCTAATGGAATTAGCCAAGATCAGCTTAATGATTGGATTGAGTCCGTATACCTTCCCAGTGCCATACAAGCTGAGAAAGTACATAAGTTCATACATGGGCAGGGGGTGCAGAAATGCCCTCACCCGCATTTTTCGAAAGTTGTCCCTATCCCCGTATTTTTGCCTTGGGTACCTCTTATTGGTCGCCAGCCATTTTTGGGCAAAAAATGACCAGCAATTTTGGCGACCTTTTTTTAGACGATTTTCCAGGCCCCTTGCAAATTTTGGATTTTGCCCCTACTGTGTTGGCGAGCAACAGTCACCAATTTCATCGTCAGGTGACATAGTTTATGTTAAGGGACAAATAATTAACTAAGGCGACAAAGGTGACAGATTCGGTCACTCTTGTTGCCTGAGTGTCACTCTTGTCATCCGAGTGCCACTCTTGTCGCCTGAGTATCACTCTTGTCGCCTGAGTGTCACTCTTGTCATTCCATAATGTCACCCCTGTCGCCTAAGGGGTTGGGTATAAAAGAGGCTCCAAAGCCACATACGGGGTTCCTCGCATTCCCTCGGTAACCCGAGATTAATTGTACTATGTTATAAGGGAATAAACGTTTTATAGTAATTAGGTTTTTCACAATATAACCCCAGGGACCCCCCAGCTATCAGAGGCCGTTTCCAGCGACAAAACACCTACCCTCCCCCCGCAATTTTTTCGAAAATATGCACCCCTCTGCCCATGTATGCATAAGTTATAAATGGTTCATAATAAATTCATTTTTAGGATTTTATGTTACTTCAGCCAAGTTCAAATGGATCAGGGAAAACAGATAAGAAACCGGCGACAACAGGCTTAACATTCCCATTAAATGTTTTCATTATTGGCGGAATTTGTATTGTCCTGGCGGTTTGTGCTGCGTTGGGTCTGGTTGCTTATAAGAAGAGACAAACGAGGATTCGGGGTGATCAAGAACTAGATATTATTGCTGAAGTTCGTACGGAAAATTCATATGGAGCTTTAAGCTAAAAAGTTATTACAGGGTGACCCGAAAAAGTTTCCTCTCATTAATATTCATATGGATTTTCTTCATGACAGTAATTTTCTCTCAAAAAGTGATATACTACAAAGTTGTTCGTCGTGATCTCAGGAATAACTTTAAAGAACATTTCTTTAGTTTAAAAATTACTGTTTTAAAGAAAATCATTGTGTAACTTAATGAAGGGCAACTTTTTCTGGCCACCCTGTAAAGTCTGTCATCTCGATTTCATGTTATTAAACTTATAAAATAACTTCTTAACACGGAATACTCCTTCAAATTCCCGGTATATTCTGTTATTTTAAGCTATTCTGAGCAATATTCAAAAAAATTTTTTTGAAAAAAGTTGTCTAACCATGGAGTATACTAGCTTTTTTCGCAGGCAAAATCAAATAGACTCAGGTGGGATTCGAACCCAAGACCCTTAGACTCGAATCTTGGAGCACTACCACTGAGCCGAGTTTATGATAAAAATAGGGTTTTTAATTTTATTTATAATTTAACATAAATTTTTTTCCAATAGATTTTTTTATAAATAACAACTTTTTTCAAAAAATTTATTTTGAATGTTGCTCAGAATAGCTTAAAATAAAAGAATTTATCGGAAATTTGAAGGAGTATTCTCGTGTTAATTAAGATTATGTTATTTTTTTTCCTTCACAATAAATTTTCACACACAATACGAACAAAAGAGCACATTTGAGGCACAGTTTTCATGCACATCAATGCATTTTCTTCACTTACCCTCCAATCTATGCTCTCACCAGTCATAAAAAACGATCCAACATGTGTGTGGCAAAACAAATAAGAAGTGCAAAGGTACATAGTCTCATAAAGTCGTCGCAGCCATTTTATTTTGTTTCATAACTATTTATTTGATTAATTTGCCTTATTTGAAGAGCTACTTGGCTTGAAAAAATGCGATTTTTATTCAATTTTTGTATCTTTTTTCTTATAAATGTGGCGGCTGGCTATAAGTTTCTGTTATATAGCCCAAAATTTGGAAAAAGTCATATGAATTTTGTGGGAAGAATAGCAGATACGTTAGCGAAAGCAAATCATGAAGTGGTAAATTTTTGTTTCGAATTTTAGCATGATTAGAAAAATGTATTCGTTAGTCAAGTGGCTAGAACGTCGGTCCTTTACCTTTAAAGTCAAGGTGACCAAAATGCCGAAAAGATGTAGGCAAGATTCTAAAAAATTTTTTAAATTCTCCAATAGATTCAGCTCACCGAGAGCTTCAAAACGAGTACCATATCATGGGGTGTTGAGAGTTTAACTCATGACCGAGTGGCTAACGTGCTCGGCCTTCACTCATAGGTTGCGGGTTCGATCCCGCACCCAAAGGACATTTTTTAAATTTTATTATCAAAATTTATAAAAAATTTTGCTTATCCACATTTTATGCGGGGAACACGATGCCACTACTATTTTTCCATAAAAACATTTGGAAAAATTGGGAAAAACGTTTTAGATTTTTTGAAATTTCTCCAATTTTTTCCAAATTTTCATGGAAAAATAATAATAGCAATATCGTGTTACCCGCATAAAAATGTGGTTATGCAAAAAATTTCATGAATTTTGACAACAAAATAAAAATGACCTTTAAGCGCGGGATCGAACACGCGACCTATGAGTGAAGGTCGAGCACGTTACACACCATGTTCATTACATGGAAAAAATTTTTCACCGACAAATCAAAAAAAAAAATTGTACAGAATTATAGAAGAGACTTTCCTGAGCAACTTTAATTAAGGCGGTTTAAAAACTTATCGCTCATTTTTGAGTTATTAGCCTGACAAGATAGCACTAAATCTTCAAAAAACATAAGGGGGNGATTGCGCGCATTCCCGAATCTTGAAAACGCTTCCCTGACCCTGATTCAGGGAAACGTTAGCAAAAAATGCGATTTTCGACTTTTTTCCTGAATCAGGGTCAGGGAAGCGTTTTCAAAGTTTGGGAATGCGCGCAATCGATTCCCCGCATAAAATTAGGGGTAATAGGGTCATTTTTTAGAAAAAAATTTTTCTGTCAAATTTTCGACCATAAGGGTCCCCCCTTATATAAAGGCTAACGCGTTAGCCACTCGGCCATGGGTCAAAACCCCAAAAGCCTATGATATAGTACTCGTTTTGAAGCATTTTGCTAAGCGAGATGAATCGATTAGCAAACTTTTTTTAAAATTTCGACCCTGCCTGCACGTCATTTTTTGCATTTTCAAAAACCAATTTTTTCCTTGAATCAAGGTCAGGGAAGCATTTTCAGGGTTCGGGAATGCGTGCAATCGACTCCTCCACAAAAACTTACTTCTAGAAATATACAATTATCCTTAGAAAAAAATTTCCGGGTCCCAAAAATCTACTTTTTTTGGCACACCCTCTATATTCTTATTTTAGGTTGTGTATCAACCCATTTATGATGAAAACATTACAACCACTGGGACCAAATTGGCTAGGGTTATTGAACGGCCTAGAGATTTTGAAGCACCTTTTACATTAGATCAAATGCAACCTGATGTTTGGATGCTTCAGGAGCCGGGTTTTAGTGATCTCATGAAGGTACACACTCCTCCCACTATATGTGTTGCCGAGCAAGAGCTATTATTAAATCATGTACCAAATGGGACATCTATCATATTTGCTATATGATTCCCAGTCACATATGACAAATAGGACAAGTCTTGTCACATTTGACATACATGTCACACGAGGTGTCCGATGTGTCACAGCTGTAACGTAGACGTGTCAGATGTGTCATGTATGTCACATAGAAGTTAGGGTATATAAAGGACCTTGAAGCAACCCACTTTGTCCCTCGGGAAATCCGGGGTTAATTGTAATATATTATCAAGAATAAAGGTTTTATAATAATAAGGTTTTTCACATTATAACCCTAGGGACTCCCACCTATCAGAGGCCGCTTCCAGTGACAAAAACTATACCCCACAATATAATTAACATAATTTTTTAGATCGGAGATCGTTTATCTTCCTCATTTACAACCTTGTGCAAACGTTAGTCTTTTATTTTATGCAAATTTCGAATTTATCTTTCACTTTAGACCAACTAGGTGACAAAGAAATGCTTTCTAAACTCAAAAATGAAAAATTTGACCTAGCTCTTGGCGAAGCATTTGACACATGTTATTATGGCATACTCGAAATGATTGGGATGGAAAATTATATTACAATAATGCCGGGTGCAATGTTTCCTGGTGGTTGGCTAGGCATACCTTCGACCCCGAGTTTTTTACCGGGAAGTATGCAAATTTTGAGATATAGTTAATTTCAAAAACAAAAAAGTTCGACTCGATAGTCAAGTAGCTAGGACGATGGGTTTTCATGTTATAGGTGCGAGTTCGATCCCGCTATGGTTCAAAAACTACAGGGCGCCCCAAAAAGGGCAATTTTGCAATCTTTTAATTTTTAGCAAAATAATCATATAGGATGTTTTCTATATGAGGAATCGATTGCACGCATTGCCAGACCTTGAAAGTGCTTCCATGACATGTATTAGCTTATTTTTGCTTCAATACAAATCTCTTCCCTGAATCAGGGAAGAGATGTATGTATTAAAGCAAAAAATGAAAATTTTTGGCCAAAAATCGAAATTTAGAAACAAAAAAGGAATATTGGCCAAAAATCGAATTTTTGCCAAAAATTGAAAGTTGGATAAAAAATAAAATTTTGGTCAAAAAAGTGAAATTTGAACAAAAAATCGAATTTTGGCACAAAAATCGAATTTTGGTCAAAAA
The DNA here is from genome assembly GCA_900406225.1 of Acrobeloides nanus. NCBI lineage: Eukaryota > Metazoa > Nematoda > Chromadorea > Rhabditida > Cephalobidae > Acrobeloides > Acrobeloides nanus. The sequence goes on along the minus strand of OZJO01030382.1, from coordinate 2,055 downwards.
TCGAAAAAATCGAGCTAAAATAAAAATTTAGTGATGACCACAGTTCCACCACCATTTACATATTTGGAAAGAGCAAAAAATGTTTTATCAGAAGCTGTTATGAATTTATTTGTTTCAAAAGTTTTTGGACCTATGGAAGAAACCATAAGACCATTTGCTGGAAAAAATTTTAACGTCATAGTAATTATAAAAAAATTAACAAATCAAAATTTTTGATTTTTAAAGGAATAATCCACTTTTGGGGAGTTTATGTCATGTGAGTACAAATTTGGAGCATTTTTTGCTTTTACGGCACTACTTGAAAATCTAATTATAAAAAGTTATGAGCAAAACAAAAAAAAATTCAAACGAGTTTAAACATTGAAACGAAAAGCCTGCACTTGATCATAACTTGTTATCATTAGATTTTCAAGTAGTGCCGTAAATGCAAAAAATGCTCCAAATTTTTGCTCTATCATAAAGCATCAACTCCCCCAAAAATGGACTGCTCCTTTAAAGGACCAGTCTACTTTTGGGGAAATGATGCCATATGATAGAGAACAAAATTTGAAGCATCTTTTGTTTTTACGGCACTACTTGAAAATCTAACGGTAACAGTTATGATTGAAACAAAATTGTGCTTTTTTAATTCAAATGAGTTTGACCATTGAAGTGAAAAGCCGCTCAGGGATGGATGAAATTTTGCATTGAAACGATTTAATAAATTATTATAAAATTCAAAATCCTTGATAATTTAGGAAAAAAGAAAGTTGAAGTTTTTTATGCCTCATTGAGACGAATAAAATGACACCAAAATTATTGAATTTGAAAAATGTCTTGGGTTATTGAAACGAAAATTCTGAACCAGAGTTTTCGTTTCAATAACACAAAACAGTTTTCAAATTCAATAATTTTGGTGTCGTTTTATTCGTCTCGATGAGGTATAGAACATGCCATCTTTCTTTTTTCCTAAATTATTAAGCATTTTGAATTTTATCATTAAATCGTTTTGATGAATTATTATTAAATCGTTTTGGCTCTTCGTTTCAATGTACAAACTCGTTTGAAAATTTTTTTACAATTTTGTTTCGATCATAACTTTTTACGGTTAGATTTTCAAGTGATGCCGTAAAAGCAAAAAATGCTCCAAATGTTGTGCTCTATCACATGGGATCATTTCTCCAAAAATGTTTCTTTAAGGAAAAATTAGGCAATAGCGCATTTTTATTCGTAAATGGAGAAGAACATGCGGAATTACCTAGACCAATTTCTCATAAAATTATCTATATCGGAGGATTGGGGCAAGCTAAGCCACAGCCGTTAGAAAAAGTATTAAAAAAAATAGAAATTTCGAGAAATTACAAATTTTTTATATAGAAATATCAAGAAATTATGGAAAATTCGAAGAAAGGAGTGATCTTAGTGTCATTTGGCTCGGTGGCACAGAGTTCAAAAATGCCTGAAGAAATGAAAAAAGTGTTTTTGGAGACTTTCAAAAAATTTCCTGACATTACTTTTGTATGGAAGTATGAAAAAGAGGAGGATAATATAGCCAAAGGATATGAAAATGTTGTTACTAGTTCATGGGTTCCTCAAACGGATTTGTTGGGTAAACTTTGTTTTTAGTCTTTTTCTGAATTTAAAAAAAGTTCCTAGGCCAACGCGCCTACGGTGCTGTTCTTTTCAAAAAAAAAATAAAGTACAGAGCGATCATTTTAGTCTATAACATCAATGTTTTAGTTGTTCTCGCACCCCCTCTAACGAATTTTGATGCAGTTTTTTTAAATTGTAGCTGAACAATAGTCGAATAAATATTGATAAAAATTGTCAAAATCCGTTGATCCTAACATTGTCAAAAATTACTTTGAAGTTTTCAAAATCGATTTTCTTCACCTTAGCAAAATGTTAGAAATTTAATTTGTTTATGAAAATACAGAGCTTTAGTCCCTCTAGCACATGTAAAAAACCGTATATAAAAATTATTTAACAATGGCGAGATATTTGACTTTGAAGTTGATAGTCAAAAAATGAGGCAAAAACAAAATAACGCACCCGGGAATCGAACCCTCGACCTTC
>OZJO01030381.1:0-16402 GCA_900406225.1 Acrobeloides nanus | reverse complement strand
TTTCATGCTTATTGTCTTCTTCTGTTGCGTTAATTAAAAGTTGTAAAAAGTCGTTGTATTTCTAAATTGATGAATTTTATCAAATCTAGAAATTCAGGTTGTTTTTCGGGAAATCACGAGCTCAGGATTTTAAAGAAAATTTTTTTTGAATTTTCGTTTCAATAATAAATTAATATTGAAAATCAGGCACTAAAAGTAAAAAAAGTGTTTCTGAAAATTACTGAAAAAACGTAATTTTTCAAGATGCTACTCCTCCGCCAAGTTAACAGATTTTTGAGAAATTTTTTTGCACACATGAAGAGGGAATCTAGCTCTACAACACCAACATTTTATTCACGAAAAAAGCAAAATTTGCAATATCGGAGACCTTGGTGTTGTAGAGCTAGATTCCCTCTTCATTTGTGCAAAAAAATTTCTCACAAATCTGTTAACTTGGCGGAGAAGTAGCATTTTAAACAATTATGTATTTTTTTCTTCTTCAAAATCCTAAGCTCGTGATTTTCCGAAAAAACAACCTATATTCAACAATCTACAAATCTAGAAATCCAGAAATCTAGAAAAATAGAAATTTAGAATTCGATAAATCCAAAAAACTAGGAAACCTAGAATTTCAAAATTCAGAAAACTTACTTGAGATGCATCTTTGTCTTTTAACCTTTGTTTGAGAATCTTTTCTAACATGTCATGGAAGAAAACTTGAACATCATGATTGAAAATTTGATGTCCAGTATAAGTACGAATAAAACATGCAATGTTGGGGAACATAACTAAAAATTTGTTTTTCTATGTATACAAATCAAAAACGATACTCGAAAACATCAATCCTAGACTAGACGATGTAACGGTGAAGAATTTTTGAGCATATTTGATAAAATCTGATTGTTGATCTTGGAAAGCATCTAGATCGACAGCAAATGCCGATCGGGCAACTACACTCACTGTTAGCCGGCTCATGGTGCTAAAATTTTTTAAAGCTCTAGATTCCAAGATTCGGGACTTAGGCTGAAAACGTCTCGAATTCGTCTCTAACTCGTTTGAATTAGTTTGTATATTGACACGAGAACTTGATTTTTTTTTAAAACGTGTCCAAATAGATCGAGCGATAGCTCAAAAAATTCTTTATCGCATGCTGACTAACTTTAGTTTTCATCACTTTTTATGAAAACCTTTATGCTTCGAAGAAAAACCTTATAAACTTTTTGAACATATTTTTAAAAAAATCGAGTTTTCGTGTCAATATACAAACCAATTCAAACGAGCTCGAGACGCCGTCTCGAATTCGAGACGTTTAGTGTGCAGTCTTACTCTTTCAACGGAATATCCTTTCCTTCTTGCACAAATTTTTCTAGATAAGTACAAAGATCTTTAGCGCATAAATTATAGATTGGTACTAACTAAAAACCTTTTTTTATTCTTTAAAAATCATAAAAATCATGCCTTTTTAATTTTTCCAGTAGTAAAAGCTGGAGTGACAGTATTCCTGATTCTTTTCCAGTCTTCACCACGTTTGTTATTTAACGCATTCAAGTTTAGACTGTATTTATCATTTTTATCAACTTTGAGAAAACTCTAAAAATTTGTGAAAAAATAAATTTTGTTAAAGAAAAATTATTACGGTTCTATCCACAAAATGATCAAAATCTTTAACCAAAACCCTTCGTAAGATTTCTAGATCGCTAGATGCTAAATCGGGCTGTCCGAAAAGATATGAACTAAAAAGAAAAGCTTTTCATTCTTTTGAATATTTTGGTTCTTACCCATAAGTAGAACCATATTTAGCCTTCATTTTGGTATCAAAATCTGCTTGACCTTCTTGAAATTCTTTCATATTGCCTAAGAACAGCTTAGGCTCAGGTCCAGGAACATTTTGACGTTTCCAATAGCTTTTTTCATAGTGTAGATAGCTTAAAAATTAGTACATGTTGAATTTTCGCTTCAATACACACCCTTATTTCCCTGAATCAGGGTCAAGGAAACATTTTCAAGATTCGGGAATGCGAGCAATCGACTCCCCGCGTGAAATTACCCCCAGAAATATGATTTTGAGGGAGAAATTTCAAAATTTTTCGATTTTCGCTTCAATACACATATCTATTTCCCTGAATCAGGGTCAAGGAAGCATTTTAACGCTTCGGGAATGCGCGCAATCGATTTTTCGCATGATTTTACCCCNCGTCTGATAGGGATAAGGATATAGGGATGGAGATAGGGATTTGGATATATACTTAAAACCTACTAAATATAAGATAAAATCACTAGTAACACTACCACGATAGCCGAATAAATCGATAGATACGAAAAGATGGCATATGAAAAAACTATAGATAGTAAAATTTGTTCTCCTAAGCCAAGAGCCATAGTTTTTGACAAGAATTTTAGTTCACCTTTTTGTGATTGTCTACACAATGGTTAATTTAGCTTTTCCAACGAATTTTTATATGCACTTTTATCATATTGATTAAATTTGCTCAAGATTGCACAACCTCGATTTTGCAAAGTACGTTAGTACTATAGACATCCAAACTAGAAAGTATAAAATACAAAGCATTTGTGCTTATATTATGCCTATTCTATAAAAGATGACAACACTCTATAAATAAGCTCCATGTTTATTTTTCTCATAGTGTGCATAGAAACATAAACAGTTCAAGGCGGACAAAAATTTTATATAAAAGCAATTTACATCTGCAAATAGCATTTTTTGTTTTGAAATTTAAAGGACCAGTGCAACAGAAAAATCGATTTTCTGGAAATAAGCCTGTAGAACTGCGTACACTGATCATTTTTTATTTTTACACTATAAGGCATAGACCTCATTTTCATGGAGAAAAATTGCAAACAAGTGAAGTAACTGGGGACAATATTGAGGCAGTGCAAAAAGGAACTGTTACCGGCGGGGATCGAACGCGCCACCTCTGGTGGCAAAAAAACAGCGCTTTGCCACTGCGCATCAGAGAACATATAGTCCATTTCCGCTGCTAATGGGAAAAAAGTCCCAAAAAAAAGCTCTCGAAGGAAGACCCGAAAAAAGCTCTCGAAATCAGAGGAACATCCAGCATGCAAAGGGAATGATCAAGCGCAATTCAAATATAATTGAAAAATATCGATAAAAAATATAATATTCGAGTGTACGTGTTCATGTGAATCACCCTGTACAAACACTCTATTGGCGCAAATGAATCCGCTCCCCCAATTCTAAAATGGAAACATTTTTTATAAAAATTAAGCGTGTGATAATCCGAACATAGATGAACTTGAAATATTTTCTTTTTTGAAGATTTTGAATATTTTAAGCCAGATTTTGCCAAATATTGTCATCTTCGGGGATGTTGTTTCGTTTATTTGCACCAATCTTCGAAGCAGCACATAACAAAATATCCTACGTTTTAAACGTTAAAATTATAATAAAAATTACTTACATATCAAAAATAAAAATGATAGGTCGCCAATATTCTTTAGACATACTAGCGTTGTTCCGAGGAAAAAGGAGCAATAAAGTGGTTATATTGGCAAAAATTCTTGCATGATATCGGTAGAAGTTATCAATATCATTTAATAAAGCAAATATAAAAAATAGAGTCATTTTAAAAATATCATAAATGAATGCTAATAGGTCGATTAAAATCTGTAAAAAGAGTCATGTGGTAACTAAAGTTCAAAAAATTGAACAAGGCTTAATTCGAATACCTCTTCCCAACATAGGTGCACAAGTAGGGAGAGGGGACACTTATCCAAGTACGACATGTTTTTGACCCTTTTTTTGGTCGCCAAACGTAAAAATTTCGTATTTTTGGTTAAAAAAAAACATGTAAATTTTGGTAAAAACATGTTATCTAGGGTCAAAATACGACATGTTTTCGCATTTTTGCCCTCCCCCCGATACGACGACATAGGGGAGGGGAACAGTCCCCCCATGTGCACCTATGCTTCCCAACGTCTAATGTATTAGATTGGTACATATTGCGGATAATTATGCACCAACCTAATATTTCGGAGGGGCCGAGTATTTTTAAAGACATACGAAAATAGACATGATTGACTCTTTTTTCTTTTTGACTTGTGTCCAGTTGAATTTTTGTGCACGCTTTTTCATTAAAAGCAGTACTATAAAGTCAAAAACTACGGCAATAAAACTAACTCCAAATAAATTATCGTACATGGCGTATTCTGGTAGACATTCAAGCGACTTGAAAATCATTAAAAAATACCCTTCGTTTAAGCTTGATAGGCAATCTAAGATAAAATTCGTTCGAATTCATGTTCTCTATCGAGAACAATTCTCTATCAAAATTTGTGCATACTGCAACACTTGCACATGCATCCCTGAGCTACTAAACCTGCACTGAAACGTGCTCCGCGCGCTATTAGGTTAACTTTATAACACAGGTTTTTTGACCCTTCCTGAGTCACTCAAAACGGTTTTTTTCGGGGCCTTTAAGGTCTTTTTACCTAATTTAAAAAGTAATCAATAGAGGAATACTTGGGGCATAATCGATTAGATTTTGGTGTAAATCTGCCTTATTTTGAATTTTCTACACCACTTTGAAGTTGGGGGTATCCCTACAATTTTGTACCCTCCCCTTCTCAAAGGGGTATCTCCGCCAAAACTCGGTCAGATTCGATTCGGAATGGCTCAAATCGCTCGGATTCTTATTCCCTGTATGAAAAAAATCTGATTACAATCGAAATCGCTAAAATCTGAAAAAGTTTCAAAAATTTTCATTTGCAACAGAATATTTTTGAAAAATCCTGAGATAGGTGAGTCAAGAAAAATTTTTATCCCATGAAACCATCACCAATCAATTCCCCGATCATAAAAACCCCCAGTATACTCGAGAAAAGTAGTTTTCGCGTTGATTTGAAAAAGTTAGAGCCGATTTTTTACCCAGGAGCCCACGATTTCTGACTAAAATAAGCACACAAAAAATTTTTTTCGGCTCCATAAAATTTTTTTCGAAAATTTCACTTTTAAAATAAAGTTGACACCCTGAAACACCAAATTTTCCATTTTGGTTAAATTTTGAATTTTTGTATATTGAAACGAAAACCCTGCATGAATTTAAACTTATTTTGCATTTTTGATCGGCGAAAATAATTTTTTACGCAAATTTCAATTAGCAAAGTTGTTCAGCATAAAATTCCCTGTCGATTGATGCTATTTTTTCACGATTTTAAAGCAAAAAATCAAACAAGTTTGATTATTACAACGAAAACATGTACACGAATCCCTATTTTCAAATGCATTTATCTTGATGGGGAAAACGATTCAGATGATGCCGTAAAAACAAAAAATGCTCCATTTTTCATCATCTTTCTGAATATATCATTTTTTTCATTTGATTGTAATTGACTGGATGAGTCCTTTAAAGCTAGTGCTCACGACTTAATTATAAGCCTAACATATGAATTTTCCGGCTTCCCGATGAGTACCCCTTCTACCATTTTCAACAAAAAATTTTCTTACATGTATTTTGTCTCAAAAAACTAGCAAATAACAAAGCATAAATTATTAACATAGTTAACCAGTAAGCCACCATTAGATGTCTTACTTTAACCCTTTTAAACCAAAATACAGCTAACAGGCTGAGTAGACGTATGAGAGATTTATAAAATCTTATCATTAACAGTGATAAGGAAATACCGGCGTCTGCATAATCGCTAATATTCGTCCATATAAGCCACACATTAGTTTGAAAGGCAAAGCTTAAAATCATTAATATCAAAATTCAGTTTAATCGATATCGATTCTTCCGTCCGGCTAACTTTGTTCTGTCGTGTGATTGTCACCAGCAGTGATGTATCCCATTCCGATAACGGCCAAACCGTTACAAACCGTTCACACGGTTTGGGAGGAAAGCATTTTTGAATTTCGTTTAAAGCAAAGATGAAATTAAGAGTGAGATGAGTAAAAATCAGTCGAAAAAAATTTTTGCATCCCGTTTTTAACCATTTCGTTAACAGAATGAAAATTTCATCCCGTTAAAGGCTGTTGGTTAAAAACGGGATGCAAAAAGTTTTTTCGACTGATTTTTACTCATCTCACTCTTAATTTTATCTTTGTTTTAAATGAAAAAACCAAAGCTTTTCATACCAAACGGTTAACGGTAACCATTATAACAGAACCGAATGGTTATTCCGTTAACGGGATACATCACTGGTCACCAGTCCGTTCCTCCTTTCTGTACGGTTCGTCCGGTCCATCTGGTCCATCCGATCCATCCAGTTCATCCGGTCCGTCCGGTACATCTGTCCCGTTCGGTCCATTCAGTCCATCCGATTTATTCGTTTCACCCGATCTGTCCGGTCCATCCGTTCAAATCCTTATGCCCGCCATTCACAGGCTCGAAAAAAAATAAAAAATCTATTACTCATTGAAGAAATTATGGAATATGGCTTTACACAAATAAACTATAAAGAATATCAAGACGAGAACACTTTGGATAAAAACTAAGGAGCCAAACGGAGATCGCAATGAATTTTGTATTAAAAATAGTCGAATGTTTAATCCAGCACAAAGTAAGCCAATAGGACCAATCTAAATTTATTAAAAAATAATTTAACAGTACCGGAAGCAGGGCTGTCAATTACGGAACAAATTTTGAAAGTTAGGCTGCTGGCTAATTGTCTCGAAATGATTTCGAGACTCTAAATGCGCCTCTAAATGTCTCGAATTCGAGACTGTGTCTCGAACAGGTTTGAACTAGTCTGTGCATTGACAAGAAAACTGGAATTTTAAAATTTTATTACAAAATGAGTCGATCGATAGCTCGTTCGATTCCTTAGATTATGCTGAACAACTTTAATTCGCACTACATTTTATGAAAATCATTGTGTGATGACGAAAATCCTGATTAAAATTTTCAAAATTTTGAAATTTCAAAAATTTTTTTTGAAGTTTTGAAAATTTTAATAAGGATTTTCGTCATCATACAATGGTTTTCATAAAAAGTAGTGCGAATTAAAGTTGTTCAGCATGATCTAAGAAATCCAATAAGCTATCGCTCGACTCATTTGGTAATAAAATTTTCAAATTCAGGTTTTCGTGTCAATGCACATACTAGTTCAAACATGTTCGAGACACAGCGTCTCGAATTCGAGACATTTAAAGTCTCAAATTACATGTAATTCGAGACGTTTAGAGGAGCATTTAGAGTCTCGAAATCATTTCGAGACAACTAGCGAGCAGCTTTACAGAACATGGGTGTCAGTGACTGGCATGCATTATTTTCGTCAAATAAAGATGTTTGGTGTCAAATTTAGGTTGTGAATCTTACAAGGCAACATATCGTACATCCAAAATTCAAAAGACTTCATTTCTTCCAAAATCAATTGGAAAATCATTGTTAGGTGGTATATAGTATCAGAACTTAGTAGGGTTAGGGTGGCTCAAGGGGGTGTCGAGTGGATTTTCAGGGACTAATTTCTGACATAGGCTTTAGGGTCCTTCTCGTACTCGTTTCGAAAAAATTGAAAAAAATTCGAAAAAATCGAATAAATTGAAAAATTGGAAAAAAATTCAAAAAAATGAAAAAAATCGTAAAAATTGAAAAAAATTCGAAAAAATTGAATCGAAAAACGCAAACAAAAATTTGACGATTCCTTGAGCGTCGAAGGCGCTCGGTCTCCCGGTTCTAAACTAGACAAAGAAAAAGTGGTTACTCTGTTTTACTTTCCTTTTTCAAGTGTGAAGTTGGTCGGGAAAAATCTAGAGGGAGGACTTGGAAAAGTGGGACATTTTGGTTGCAATTTGCGCGACCTGTTAGGGGGAATATAGGGTGAAAAGAGTGGGCATAATAAGCCGTTTGTGCGCATAAAGTGTAAGGATGGCCGTGAGGGTGAAAGAGCTGGCTCCAAATTGCTGGCTCGTTTGTCTCCGGTTTCCAAGTGAGGCTCTTGCCCTGCAAGTATACTTTAGACTATACTTTATACAAAAGGGTTCTAATTTTGTTCTCTGTTTTGACCGATAAAATAGCTTGCTTACCAGCCAGACAAAATATTTATTATGCAGCGTAATAAAATTTATGAAACCAGTATTTTGCATCATTGCGTCAATGCCTATAACGGAAATATAATGTATCATATTGGTACATTGCTCATATGACTTCCAATACGGTTGATATAATTTTGTTAATAAAGTGGCCTGAGACATATTGTCTAAAAGGTTAGAAGATAGAAAATTTTCGAAATTCATCAAATTTAGGAGCATTAGGTACTGCACCATACAGCATAAAAATACAACATAAAAACCCCTAAACAGCCGTTTTTCCGACGAAATTCCGAATTTTTGTTCATTTTCGCTTCAATACACCCACCACTTTTCCTGAATCAGGGCTCTTAATTTCATCTTTGCTTTAAATGAAAATTCAAAAATGCCCCATAAAGTATAAAAATCATCATTGATGGCGCACATGTATTGGTCGTTCGGAAAGTAACTGGCTTTTGCAGATTCCATCTCAACTTTATACAAATGACCCACCTGGGGTTTTTCCATGAATCGATTGAGCGCATTACAAGGCGGTAAAAATACACCGATAAAATAGCTTGCTTACCAGACTTCCCTGATTCAGGGAAAGTGGTGGGTGTATTGAAGCGAAATTGAACAAAAATTCGGAATTTCGTCGGAAAAACGGCTGTTTAGGGATTTTTCTAGGCAAAGAATCGATTGCGCATATTTTCGAGGTATGAAAATAATCCCTGATACTGATTTAAGTAAATTACGTTATGAAATTTTTTTATGGAGTATACCCCTCGTAGAGGTAACTTCCAATGATCAAAATCAAACAATTCCTTCAGATTAGAGTTCCTCCATGTCGACTCCCCTGAATACATGGGGTGGGTGTATTAAAGCGAAAATCAAACATATGAGAAAAACGTCGATTCTTAGGTTTTTCTAGGCGGGGAATCGATTGCGCGCACTCCTGAACCGTGAAAACGTTTACTTGACCATGATTCAGGAAAGGGATACATATTTACGTAAATAAATTGATTTTCGCTTCAATATACTGATTTCTTCCCTGAATCAGGGTCAAGGAAACGCTTTCACGGTTCGGGAGTACGCGGAGTCGATTTCTCGCATAAAATTACCCCTAGGAATGTATTTTTTACAAAAAATTTGGCTCTATTCTAGTTTAATAGTCCAATCAACTTTTATGAGTCCAATCAACATTTATGAGTCCGATCAACAGTTTATGAGTCCAAACCTATTTTTATGAGTCCGATCAACAGTTTAGTCCAATCAAATTTTTTTATCCCCCCCCCCCCAAACTGAAAAAAAGGCTTTGGTTTAGGCTTAGCCTAGGCCTAAGGCTTAGGTTAAGCCTAGGCTTAGGCCTAAGGCTTAGGCCTAAGGATTAGGTTAAGCCTAGGCTTAGGCTAAGTCTAGGCCTAAGGCTTAGGCTAAACCTAGGACTAAGGCTTAGGTTAAGCCTAGGCTTAGGCTAAGCCTTAGGCCTAAGGCCAAATTTTTTTTAAAGATCATTTTGGTTGAAATTATGCAAATATATCATTGGACTCATAAACTGTTGATTGGACTCATAAAACTAGGTTTGGACTCATAAACTGTTGATCGGACTCATAAAAGTTGATTGGACTATTAAACTAGAATAGAGCCAAAAAATTTTCGGAGAACGGGCTCCGATTGTTACCCCTTTTAAACATCAGGATTTCAACAGAATCAATGTTTTGTTAGACGAAATTTTTTAGTTTACCGAACCAATAGATTTTTAAAATCGGTTCGAACCCTTTGAACCGAACCTGCCTATTTTCATCGGTTCGGCGAACTCCAGTAATCATGGGATGGGGGACGTGGGGAATCTTCTCTCCCAAACCTGAACAATTTTTATTTTTCGGGGAAGAAAAATGAAAATTTTTTAAAAACTTCCCCCCCCCAAATTTGGACCAAAATTACGGCACTGTGGTGCCCACCTCGCTACGTGCCTGTCACTATACATTTTTGCCACTAATAAACTTACACAGAATATCGCACCGCCTATACATCTCATCTAGGGCTTCAAACCCAGACATATTAATGAGATCAGGCATTAAATCAACCGTAACTATAGTATATTTGTAAGTTTCATTGTTCATTCGGGTTTCCTCTTCCACTACAATGGTGGGCAATGGACCTGGTGGAAGAGTGTAGTCAAGGAAGATCGGAGTATTATAAGAGTCATTATAGTGGTAGATGAATGTTCTTGGTGGGTTAATAGTTGTTTCGCCATATGGCCAAGCACTCACATTTAAATCTATGGGAACTGTAGTCATAAAAAAGGAGAAAAGATCCGGCTCTAGGAACTTCTACAACGGGGTTCAAAACGACATGCAGAACTTCCACGACGATTTTCACGGGAAAATCGACCGTTGTGAAAGTTCCGTTGTGAAAATTCCGTTGTAGAAGTTCCTAGAGCCAAAGATCCCTAATATTTTTCTCGGTTTGATTACCTATGGCCTCTTCTATCACCAACCCTTCGATGGTGGTAGATACAAATTTGTGTAGAAATGAGTAGATAATAAAAAAGGAAAATGTAGTTAGCAAGTTCATCGTATACTTATGAACAGCAAGAAAAACATGAAAGCTCGCATGATGTTTCAAACATTTTGCCCACTTATTAGACTACGTCAATTTGTAGTTGCCACTTTAATTTTATAGTAGGGATAATAAATCTAATAATTAAATCTTCCTAGATCATGCTTTTTTTGTCCAACAGCCTTGATTAGATTAGAAGAAACCGTCTTGGAAAAAAACGATACTTAATTATGACTCGACCTAATAGTAACATTTTAGGATAATTATAGCGGATTTTCACACAAAGATTTATTATAACAAGAAAATAGACAAAATTTGCACTTTATTTTTTTACAGAACGTTCCTGACCCACATCACTTTTCATGGCCCACATCACTTTATCAGGGTTGTCCTTACATCGTAACATCACTAGCAGATCTCCTCTCAATGCACTATTAAACCATAAATAAACGAATGGGTTCATGGCCATACACAGGTCTCGGGCAATCACTGCAAGTATCAAAGAGATTTCAAAAGTATAGGTATTGATTGCAATGATGCAGGGTGTTGTGGTCAACATTGCTTGATATAGAAATCGACGGTTTGTTTTGTGTTCTTGGGACAATTGAGTGTTCATTCGGTAGTACTTGATGAATGAAGCACAGTACCTAGATTAGATTTCGAGTGTGGTTGGACATTAGACATGAAACGAGAATCAACTTCAGACTAGCTAACTCACAAGGGACCCTCACAGTTTTAGAATTTTCAAGTTCAAGATTTTTTCTTAAATTTTATGCCAAACGACTCCTTATGACACAAAATGAAATACCCCAAGTCACCAAAGCTCTAGCATTAATTAAAGAATAATTTTTTGAATTGTTGTTATATTGATTTCTATAGCGAATCTTTGTTGAATGTTTTTCGAAAACNCTGTTATATAAAATGATAGAGATGATCAAGAGCAACAAACTGAGTGGTCGCACGAGGCTCAAAACAATTCCTATAAAAAGCTATGACCATTGGAAAATTAGTACCCGGATGTGTACCATGTTTTATGTACCAATTTTGATAACTCGATTTCGGATACAAAAATTTTTTTTCAAAATTTTTTTCCTTCTGAAACATATTCTTCATGACCCAATTCATCGTTTTAGTCCACTCTCACGGGCGGTCTTGTAAGTGTTAATTAAAGAATAATTTTTTGAATTGTTGTTATATTGATTTCTATAGCGAATCTTTGTTGAATGTTTTTCGAAAACTATTTTTTAAATTTTTTTAGAAATGGCTTCGCTGATTAATGAACTGTCTGTAAAATTAGAAGTGTGGAAAAAGACTTATTCTGAAAATGATGGAGTAAAAGATGTTTTTGGTGAAATTTAAGGTTGGTACTTCGGGTAAATAGAGCATGATTGACGTGAGTTTTTTTTAGCTATGATTGAAGCAACTCGACTTTACGATTCTTGTACTTAATTGAATTAGGATATGATTCCGATAATTGAATTAGGATATGATTCCGACTTTTTAGTCAGACGATGAGATGAAGAAAATGAAGCGAAATTCTCGAGAATTCTATAAGTATTCAAGAAAGAAAGAAACAAGCACCGATAGTTGAGTGGATAGAGCGCTCGTTCCGTCAGTATCCTATTTTCTCCACTTTGCAGGTTTGATTCCGCCTGGAGAAAATTTTATATATTTTTTACCGTGTTCTATTAATGCTAGAGCTTTGGTGACTTGGGGTTTTTCATTTTATGTCATAAGGAGTCATTTGGCATAAAATTTAAGAAAAAATCTTGAATTTGAAAATTCTCAAGCTGTAAGGGTCCCTTGTCAGCGGTAAATTTTGGTATTTTTTGTTTTCATTATTCTTAAGGCGCAAGTTTCAGAAAATTCAAGAAGTCGAAGAATTTGAAAATTTTTAGGAATTCTAGGAATCGAAACTTACATAAAAATGATCAAAAAGTGTACGGTATAATTTACAGACAAATCAATGATAGTTAAAGTCTTCTGTTGTTGTGGTGTTGGATTTTGTCTGTTTATGACGCCCTAAATTTCCTCATATAAGGTTTTTCGGAGCTAGTTCCCTTTTGGTGTACCACCAGCGTGTTTTTTTTCTTTCTTTTTTATGTTTGAGGATTTCTCCGGAAGTCTGATGGTTTTGGTGTGGTTAGAAAGCTGGATTTTATAGCAATCGAATGACACCAAAATAATGCCATAACTCGTTCTGGTTGATGAGATATTGCATAATTATTAAAAAATGTGTCGAAAAACTGACATTTTTTACTAATTATGCAATAACTCTTCGATCAGAAAGAGTGATGGCATGGTTTTGGTGTCATTCGATTGCTATGAAATCCAGCTCTAACCAAACTAAACCTATCAAGGTTGGCTTTATACTTTCGGAGAAATCCTCAAAAACATAAAAAAACGCTGGTTGTGTCCCAAAGGGAACTAGCTCCGGTTTTCCTTCGATCACTTACATATGTTACCAAATACATAAAAAATAGACTCGCTACCAAAGAAAAGCTATAATAAAATGCAATCATTTTCTTATTAAAGAACTTCGATTCATAGTCTAAGAAAAAGAACACCGCCGCAAATCGATTCCATGCTATCGTCAAATTCATGAACATGCACAAATAATAAGAGAATGTAGCCCCAGAGAATAAAATCGTTGAAACTATGGGGTTGATTTGGTTACAATGGCCTACTATGTTACAAATTGCGGTAAAGACGAAAAAACATAGGCAATAAAGATCATTTAAGCTGATCAATAAGACTAGGGTAAAAAACGGTTGGCCATACTTATTTCTCTGGCTCAGAATAAGATAGATTAAAGGGATATAGAGAATGATGCCTATTGGAGGAATGGTCAATTCTAGTACGGTTATGATTTTTTGAGTCGTCGGTGGAATTACATTAAGGGCACTAACATTGTTTAAGTCAATAGAGGAATTCGAATCTAGAGACATGCTAAAACCTGCTCAATCTCTTTTAACCCTGATGTAAGAGTTAGTAAAATGGAAACATTATTTTATACATTTTCGCGATCGTAATCTTGCATAATAAATAAGTTAGAGGAAAATTTCCCGTAGGCAAAAGATTTTGTCGACGAAATCAAGAAAGCAGGTGCATTGTTTACCTCACTACCACATAACAAATTTTTAGCCTAATATTAGTGCCTTACCTAGAAGTAGCAAAAATCAAGAATTTTTATTTGCAATGTACATGGTAAGTCGGGGTAAAATAACAAAAATCGGAAAAAATGATGAAACTCACATAGCAACCAAAGAAACGAAGGCACTAGGCCTTTCGCTACCGTTACGGGGTTTTTTCGAGACGGCCTTCCATTACGGATGGTTATAACTTTTTAAGGATGTTGTTGATTTTAATACGGTAAAAGCACAGATAATCTCCAACGACTAAACTATTTTTTTTAACTTAATCATTTTATAACGGGACAGGGCATGTCCCGTTATAAAATGACTTTTTTCAATCAATTTTTCAAGTTCAATCAAGATCATCATGGAAAAAAGTGAAACGGGCAAAAAAAAGTTTAGGCGTTGGAGATTATCTGTGCTTTTACCGTATTAAAATCAACAACGTCCTTAAAAAGTTATAACCATCCGTAATGGAAGGCCGCCTCGAAAAACCCCGTGACGGTAACGAAAGGCCTAGTGCCCGTTTCACAACGTTAGCATACAGACCAAACGGTACGGATGTTTCGTTTCTTTGGTTATTTTGTAAGTTCCATCATTTTTTCTGATTTTTGTTATTTTACCCCGACTTACCATGTACATTGCAAATAAAAATTCTTGATCTTTGCTGACTCTAGATTTGTAGTGTGCTAATATTAGGCAAAAAAATTTGTCATGTGGTAGTGAGGTAAAAAATGCACCTGCTTTCTTGATTTCGTCGACAAAATCTTTTGCCTACGAAAAATTTTCCTCTAACTTATTTATTATGCAAGATTACAATCGCGAAAATATATAAAATAATGTTTCCATTTGACTAACCCTTACATCAGGGCTAAAAGAGATTGAGCAGGTTTTAGCATGTCTCTAGATTCGAATTCCTCTATTGACTTAAACAATGTTTACCGTATTAAAATCAACAACGTCCTTAAAAAGTTATAACCATCCGTAATGGAAGGCCGCCTTGAAAAAACTCTGTGACGATAACGAAAGGCTTAGTGCCGTGAAACGACTAAAAAAGATTTTAAAACCGGAAGAAGCGAAAATTGAATCAGAATAATAAATTTTTTAAAATGATTTATGTATTAAATTTTCATAATGAAATAATTTTTTAATGTAAGATAAAATTTTTGCTATTTTTTCAACAAAATAATGTCTTTGAAATTTCATCCGCTATAATCAGTCACATCGGTACAATATGGGCAACAAGCAACATTTTATATATCACATGCTGGAACATACATCATCGTGTAGTGCAGATCGCCGGCTTTCTAACGAACTTTTAACCACCGCGTGAGGATTTTTCTACGACGAATTATGGCCGTTCTTCCGAAGGCATATTTTTCCGAAGATATGATTGACAAAATTCGAGTTTTGGCCGACAAAACAGGGAGGGGGTCCGGCAAAAATGAAATATGTCATTGTGTTCAGCGCGACGAGTTGCACAAGACTCACTCTTTGGTACAACGAAGAATTCCCGTGTTAAACAAATCAGAGCTCGTCTACATAGGGGGGAGGGTCACCCACGTGATTTTTTTTCAAAAAATTTTTTTCCGATTTTCTTCTAAAAATCGACTTTTTAAGGTAATTTCTAGGCGAAAAATTGATTGCGCGCATTTTCGGAGCATGAAAAATTAAGCTTGACCCTGAAAATCAGGGTAGAACTGCGTTTCAACACGAAAATTTTTTTCTAAAAATCGACTTTTTAGGGTAATTTCTAGGCGAAAAATCGATTGTGCTCATTCCCGAAGCGTGAAAATGCTTCCTTGACCCTGATTCAGGAAAATTAGTGTTTTATATTGAAGCGAAAATATGAAAATTTTGGATTTTTCTTCTAAAATCATCGTTCTAAGGGTTATTTTATGCGAGAAATCGATTCAGAGCATCACCGAAGCGTTGCGGTATAAACATAATTTTTCAAGGACGATGATCAAGGATGCATTTTGACACTTCAGTGATGCGCTGAATCGATTTCTCGCATAAAATAACCCTTAGAACGATGATTTTAGAAGAAAAATCCAAAATTCTTATATTTTCGCTTCAATATAAAACACTCATTTCTCTGAATCAAGGTGAAGGAAGCATTTTCACGCTTCGGGAATGCGCGCAATCGATTTTTCGCCTAGAAATTACCCTAAAAAGTTGATTTTTAGAAGAAAATCGAAAAAAAATTTTTTGAAAAAAAATCACGTGGGTGGCCCCCCCCCATGTAGACGAGCTCCAACAAATCAAATATTGAATTTATTAAACTTGATTCAAAATCCACAAAAATAGCATTAACTCCCAGCAAAATAGCTTTCAAAATTTAACTCCCAGGAGGACCTATAATAGTTTGAATCACCTTGATCACAAGTGGCCAATTTTTGCTGAGCCAAGGCAAGAATCGATCTCTCGGAGTATGAGCATGGATGATCGAGAATTTTTTCACTTGAGGAACGATCTCCGCAGGGACTTGATCCGACCATTCACGGGTGGAACTCGACCATAAGTTTACACCGAAACTATGCCAGTCTGGGGTTCTCCATAGCTCTTGTTGGTTTCCGTCGAATAAAACGACAGCGACTCCGCCTTAAAATTGGGTAAAAAATCAGATAAAAAATAGATTACCAGTGAAGCCTGAGATCCAGTGGCGAGCCTTGAGGGTAGTGGAACCTCTGAGAACACCATTGGCATCCAGGTTGATCGTGGTTTCCATGCTTCGTTTAGA
>OZJO01030374.1:0-10408 GCA_900406225.1 Acrobeloides nanus | reverse complement strand
ATATCTCACTGTTAAATAATTTTTATATACGGTTTTTTGCATGTGTTAGAGGGACTAAAGCTCTGTATTTTCATACACAAATTAAATTTCTAACATTTTGTTAAGGTGAAGAAAATCGACTTTGAAAACTTCAAAGTAAGTTTTGACAATGTTAGGATCAACGGATTTCAAAAATTTTTATCAACACTTATTCGGCCATTGTTCAGCTACAATTTAAAAAAGACCGCATAGAAATTCGTTAGAGGGGGTCGAGAACAACTAAAAACATTCATGTTGCATACCAAAATGAACACTCTGTATGTTACCGGTAGAACTGAGACGCCGGCATCTTAGAGATTCCTAGGCATCTCTGAGATGCCGACGTCTCAGTTTTGCCGGTACCATATTTAAAAATTTTAGGTTTATATTCTTTACGAATTATTGCATGGCATGCCCAAAGAATTTCCAGAAAATGTTGTCCAACTTCCTTCTCTAATCGATACCGATGAAAACACACTTTTTTTAGCAGACGGGTGCACTCTAGAAAACATCGATTTGGTCATATTTTGCACTGGCTATACCTATGATTTCCCATTTTTGGACAAAAGTATTATTCAAGTAAAATACGATGAAAAAATGGTATCACCTCTATTTATGCATATGGCACATCGAGATTATCTAGACTCGTTTTTTATATTAGGCTTAAATTACTATGTTTTTGCTCCATTGGCTTTTGAAGCTCAAGTTCCATTTGCTATAGCTTTGATGAAAGGAGAGGCAACAGGATTTGCGAAAGAAGATGTTGAAAAATGGGAAGAACGAAGAATCAAGTTTCTAGTGTTTCAAAGAACTTAATTTCAATACTTTTTTAGACAACTTTCCGAAGCAGGACATACCAATAGACACTTCCATTTCTTTGAATATCCGAAAGATTTGCACCAATGGGAATATTATGATCAGTTAAGTAAATATTCTAATACAGAAAACTGGATTCCAAAAATCTATGAAAAGATGGGATTTCACAATACCGAAGCGTGGTATAAAACTCCCTTCGAATTCAGAAAATACAACTATAAAATTTTGAATGATGAAGAATTTAAAGTTGTAAAAATTGATGGCTTGTAGATTATTTTTTTAAATGAATAAATAAGTTATCCCTACTCCTGATCCTTCGAGATAATTGCGTTTGAAGTTGGCTATTTTTGGAATTGGTTTGGAATTTGAATTCCCGCCAAAACCCTGATTTTCAATTTTGGCGGGAATTCAAATTCTAAACCAATTCCAAAAAATAGCCAACTTCAAACGCAATTATCTCGACAACGATAACGATTCAGAATTTACTGAAAAAACAAAAAATGCTCCATTTTTCATGAATTTTTCGAATATATAAAAATTATGGTCAATTTTACTAATTTTAGATTTAGAGTTTTGGAACCCAACCAACTTAAAAGTGATCTATCTTCGCAAATATAAATCTAATTCCGGCGATCGAACACTTTTTGAAAATCTCTAATAAAGCCCTAAAAGCTGAGCTATCGGGGGGCCGGCTATGATCTAACCTCGCAGAGATATGGGCCACTCTTTGTATTTTAGGGGTCAAATTTTTGACGTAATTTTTCAAAGATGGCATCATAACTCCTCACGGACATCGAATTCACTACATAGTGTCTATATAAAGTTTGTAGCTCGTGATTTGAGGATTCCAAAAACACCAAAACCATGACGAGATCTTTTACCTGTGGGAACCCCCAAATTTTCACATAAATTGGTCTGTCTTAGCAAGAGAATTCCAGTACCTCCTAATTTTTGCATATGTCAAACCTTTCAACTAGCTCAACAAAACTAAGCAATAAAAAATTCAAAATTTCAGTGCTTTGGGGTCCATTCGAGCCTTTGAAGATGGTGGTCCTGAAGGAGGTCAAAAAGTGAAAATTCTTTAGATTAGTAAAATTTGCCATAATTTATATATATTCGGGAAATTGCCTCTGAAGTTCAATATCATCGATTTTACGTGTATTTTTTGAATTTTCTAACCTCTCTAAAATACCTAAGATAATTTTTTCGGCCAAAATTTCTTTCTGGCAGATTTATTTCAATATGAAGAACATTTCTAGCGTGGTTTCAAAAAAATCTGAGAAATTTTTTTCGATCTCATTCCCACTACTAACGTTTAAAATCGTAAAAAAAGAGAAAAACCCCTAGACAGCCGGTTATTCGGTGAAAATTCGAAATTTTTTAAACTTCAATTTTTTACCCCTTGGGGGGGGGGACCAAGGGAATAGTCGAATTTGTTCGTTTTCGATTTTTTCACTCAGATCTTTTTCCTATTGTCTCTGCATGAAATTAAAACAAAAGTGATCAAAAACGGATTTATTTTTTAAAAAAAGTTATATGAGCAAATTTTAGTGTTACAAAAAAATTGGGGCAGTATAACTTTTCGTACAATTGTGGTTCGCATGGACTTTTCGTACAGTTATTTTTTGTACGAACACTTTTCGTACGTCACTTTTCGTGCACTCACCTTTCGTACATCATGTTTCATACAGAACTTTTCGTACAGTACGCTTTTCGTACAATTATTTTTCGTACGAACTTTTCGTTGTACTAACACGAAACTCATTGTGCTAACGAAAAATAATTGTACGAAAAGTTCATGTACGAAAAATAATTGTACAGAACAATGGTGCGAAAAGTTTGTACGAACCACAATTGCACGAAAAGTTATGCTGCCAAATTTGGCCCACCCTGTACATATATGTAAAATAGAAGATTGAAGTTCTATCCACTTGACCATAAACTCCAACTTTTCGAGTTGCTTATGAAACAAATTTAAGTTGTTGAGTAGTTATCATCGAAAAACTTGGAACTGGAGGTGCATATGGATGAACTTGAATGTTGGTATTGGAAAAATAATTTCGAATTTTATCTGGTACCATCTTTTTTAGAACTCGGATAACAAATAGTCTAAATAAACAATTTGTTTATTATAACTAAAAATTCATCGGAGCTATTATAGATCAGGGGGTCACCCCAGGGTCAAAAATCGAAAAAATTTTTTGGCAAAAATGTGTCTTTTAAAAAATTTGAGAAAAATTTTTTTTTCGATTTTTGACCCTGAGATGACCCCCCTGATCCACAATAGCTCCAATTCATCAAACCTATAATTTTTAACGCAAATTAATTTTATAATATCACTAATTAGGGGGACGATACTAGTAATAGTATAACAGATTTTCTTAAGAGCCGCTGAGGTCAACGATATGTCAAACTTTTCATACAAGAAAGCAAGTACCACTGGAAAACCAATTATCATAGCCACCGAAATGGTCTCAATTAATAAAGCGGTGATTAACATATGCATTGTTTTATGGGTAGTTTCGGAGAGAAAGCTTTTGCTTTGATTTAAAAATCTATAAGTTCCAAAGGTAGTTAAACTCATAGATACTACTACTATTGCAGCCATAATCACAGCTATGACATTTTCTACTAGGAAAAATCCATGATTTTCCTAAATAAGATAACTTAAATGATCAGACGGTTGTTTGACGTTTCGGAAATTGATATTTCGGAGCTAGGGGCGAATGTATACCCACAAAGACAAAGATTTTAAGGGACACCTGAAAAACACATATTAGACATGAATTATCGTTTTTTATGCACAGTTTTGGTGGTATCCTGCATCTTTTGGCTTAACCTTAATTCGATTTTTTCGATTTTTGTTTCAATTTTTTGTTATTTTTAGAATATTTAAAATGGTTCAACCGTTAGAATTACACGAGATGACTGATTTGGAGTTTTTTGAGAAGATGATTCGATTATCTGATGATGATTTTGAGAAATTGATGGTTGGACTCGGCTTAATTCACGGATCAATGGATTGCGATCGATGCCACGAACCGATGAGAGATCGTCCACAGGGGCGAAAAGAAGGGCATCCACGATAAGCAGTTGTTAAGCCACATTGCTGAATTCCTGTGGCGTGAGCGATTCGACAATACCGAACGTTTTTTATAATTTTTGGTCTCACGTGACAGAGCTGTATCCATGTAATATATAATAGATTATTCATGTGTTAATTATGTTTTTGTTTGTGTTTAAATAAATATACTTTGACCAATCCAATGCAATATTTAAGAGACACTTTCTCGAGAAGTCGAAGTTCTCAGGCGACAATGTTTGAAGGTTCTCGCCCGTCCTCGACCTGAAATGTTTTTTTTATATACTCGATGAGTAAATGCAAACGCCGTTGGAATTAGCTCCGTAGCCTTCGTGGTTCCGGAGATATGGGCTATTTGGCCATATTGCCATTTTTTACCCAAAAGTTTTAATGGGCAAAGTGTACCTTAATTAAATCCGATTTTTACAATCAAGGTGGCGTTGGGAAGCTGGTGATCTGCGCTACATAATGGTATATTAACTTTCCCAAAAACATCATTTTTTTGCTGATAAAATTACGTTTTTCTAAAAAAAACTCCCTAAAATCCGACCCCCAAAAATGTCGTTTTTGGCACTAAAACCTATCATAGCTCGACTGGGCTTAGATTCACCTATATAAAGTTGCAACAATATCTATAAAATTATCTTATGGTCAAATCAATAAGATCAGAGGGCGCCCAAAAATGTCTCCATGTCTCCAACTGAAGGAGGTCAAAAATTTAAAATTTGTAGCGCAGATCACCAGCTTCCCAACGCCACCTTGATTGTAAAAATCGGATTTAATTAAGGTACACTTTGCCCATTAAAACTTTTGGGTAAAAAATGGCAATATGGCCAAATAGCCCATATCCATATCTCCGGAACCACGAAGGCTACGGAGCTAATTCCAACGGCGTTTGCATTTACTCACCGAGTATATAAAAAAAACATTTCAGGTCGAGGACGGGCGAGAACCTTCAAACATTGTCGCCTGGTCATTGGGCCTATCTTCGACTTCTCGAGAAAGTGTCTCTTAAATTGTATAAATGCAATATAATTTACTTATTTTTGATTTGTTTTGTGTAAAACCCGGTTGAGATGTGTTTTTCAGGTGTCCCTTAAAATCTTTGTCTTTGTGGGTATACATTCGCCCCTAGCTCCGATATTTCGAAAATGCGTTGACTTTTCGAAAATTGACGTTTCGAAAACTTCTTTAAGGGTCCCGAGAAAAACCGTTTTGAGTGACTCGGCAGGGGTAAAAAACCTGTGCTCTACGTGTATAATAGCGCGCTCACATGGGGGGGGGGGGGGCGCGGAGCGCGTCCCAGTGCAGGTTTAGTAAAACAGGGGTGCAGACCTGCTGTTGTGTGTTGCTACTGCAAGTTTGCTGTAATTCATCAATGGCCCCACGTATTGATGGTTATGAGCTAACTTACTCCAACACCAAAAAAGATGCCATCTTTTACAAAATTATATAAACTTGTTCGGTTTTCCTGCATGTAATTTATAAACTCTTGTTCATCTTCCTCAGTTACGACATTCAAGGGAACTACCAAAACCAATGTTAAAACAATAAGTATAACTATGCTGGCAATGATGGCTTTTCGGCTGGACAAAAAGTCACAATATCTATGTCCGCATGTTTGGGCATATCGAAACACAAACATCATTGTTAGGGAATAACCAACCAACAGTATTCCAACCATAATAAGTTCGTCGTAAACATAAATAAAAGTTTGGCTAGGATGCCAAAAATTGAAGATTCCGCCGGCTACATACATATAAATCATATGACCTTAAATTCATTCAAGGACCAGTCCACTTTTGGGGAGTCGATGTTGGGCCAGTTCTTGCCTCAGACAGCAGCTGCGCGCTGTGGCGCAGCTTCTGCGTGGCCCAATCAGCTGCTGCGTGGATCAAACAGCAGCTGCGCCGCAGCGCGTAGCAGCGGTTTAGTCCGTGCAGCGCGCTGCGGCGCAGCTGCTTTTTGATCCACGCAGCAGTTGCGCCGCAGCGCGCAGTAGCTGTTTAGTCACGCAGCAGCGTGCAGCTGCTGTCTGAGGCAAGGACTGGCCCGTCATCTGATAGAGCACAAAATTTGGGGCATTTTTTGCTTTTACCGCACTACCTGAAAATCTAAGTTATGAGCGAAACAAAGTTGCGAAAAACATGTTTAAACCAGTTTGAATATTGAAACGAAAATAGAACTTTGAGCCTGCACTCAGGAATTTCGTTTCAATACACAGACTTTTGGCGGAGAATTCCATTTTGTAATTTTCATAAAATGAACATTGTAGTAATTTTTTATAACTCGCCGAGACGAATAAAATGACACCAAAATTATCAAATTTGAAAAAAGTTTTGGGTTATTGAAACAAAAACCCTGATTCACGTTTTCGTTTCAATAACCTAAATTTGATAATTTTGGTATCATTTTATTCGTCTTGGCGAGCTATAAAAACTTATTACAATGTTCATTTTATGAAAGTTTAAAAAATTGGTGCAAAAATGGAATTTTCTGCCAAAAGCCTGTGTATTGAAACGAAATGCCTGAGTGCAGACTCAAATTTTTTATTTTCGTTTCAATATTTAAACTCGTTTGAAAAATTTTTTCGCAACTTTGTTTCACTCATAACTTTTTACCGTTAGATTTTCAAGTAGTGCCGTAAAAGCAAAAAATGCTCCAAATTTTATGCTCTATCACATGGCATCAACTCCCCAAAAGTAGACTGGTCCTGGGGGGTAACATTTATGGCGTATTCTCGAAAAATCGAAAAACAATTTTCGATTTTATTCTAAAAACCGACTTTTTAGGGTAATTTCTAGGCGAACAATCGATTGCGCGCATTTTCGAAGCGTGAAAAATTAATTTTAACCCTGAAAATCAGGGTAGAACTGCGTTTCGACGCGAAAATTTTTCAAATCGACAACTTCATGTGCAATCTCGAAAAAGACAACTCGGAAATTTACACTCAAAGGGACTCGTACTACCCTTTGGGTATAAGCCTAGCCTAGACCCTTGGGGACGGGGCCAAGTGGTTATTGGTTTAAATTTCGGTCTCTTCCCCTCATATTTACTTATTTTATCCATATGTACCTGATTGAGTTTTATATGGGCTCATAGGGGTCACCCCAAACGTAATAAATATTATGTCAAAGAGATAATAAGCACAGCTATTAGAGAGCATATACCACTTATATGCCCCCATCTCTTTTGGAGACTCTTTCATGATCACATATATGATTACACAAATTAGAAAAGAAGAAAATGTAAATACCACACAATTAAATATTTCACAGGCTATAGTTATTGTTTCAAGCCACTTTTCATCGTGAACATTACTCATTTTTTGGGGATTTAAACACAACAAGTCTACCTTGTAAATTAAGAGTCAGTAAGTAGGAAAAGCTTTACATAGAATCAAAATTTTTATCAGCCGTTTTATTAATGACGTTTTATGACACTACAATGTAACGTTATTCAACGAAATCGCACGGACTCGATATTCAAAATTGCTTATACTTTTTATATTATAAATTACACCTGTTTCTATAAAAGAAAATTCTTATGTAGAAATCAGATGACAGAAATTTGCATGGGTGGAAAGTTAGAAATACGAGCGTAGGCCGGCCTAATCTCGATAAAAAAATAATAAAGTTGATTTAAGCACAGGTATAAACATATAATAAAGCCAAAACAATGAAGTCATAAATTTAAAACATGTATAAGGTTAAATATGGTAACGTAAGCATAAAAATAGCACAGATAAATAGTTAAATCCTAGATATTGGTAAGAGGTAGATAAATGAGATTTAGATGAATTCTTCTGCTTTTCTAATGACGTTTCAGTCGGCCATTGACTGGTACATGGTTCCATCGTTTAGCGCCGCCTTAAAGGACCACTGAACTTTTGAACGGACCTCGAAAATTTATTTTTAAAAGAAAGAGAAATTTTTGCTGATCATTTTTTGTTTTTACGGTACCCTTTGAAAGTTTAACCCTTTCGAGATATTTGCGCTTGAAATTTCCTTCAAAAGTTTCAAACGTAAATTTGTATTGAAACGAAAGGGATTGACCCCAGCGGGAATTAGAAAATTCAAAATTTCATTTGAAAAAATTGCGAATTTGTTATCAAAATTTTATNTAGTATGCTTTTTGGAGAGTTTTCGACGATTTTTGGCACAATATTTTTTACACGCTTCCCAAAATGCGAAATATGGACATCGACCACTCGTTGGATAGCTCTTCTGATTTCGGATCGAATATCTGAAAATTCACAACTTTTTGGTTGATAAAATGGTTAATGAACTGTCCAGTCGATGAACTGTCTCATTGATGAAGTGTCCCTGGTTGATGAAGTGTCCTAACGCCAGATCCGATCCAATCCGATCTGATCTAGTCCGCTCCCTTCTTTCCGATGCTTTCTTCTTCACTTCAATACGAACAAAATTTCATGGAAAATCAGATAAAATAAGAAAATGGTTTATGTTCGATTGATAAACATGGAAAAAAGTTTTAATCTTTAAATTTTTCTTTAGTGTAGTGCCACCAGTAAATAACATTGCATATTACAAACGTTATCGGGAAGATGATCCCTATAATTGTTTAACACTACCATATTTAAAAAAATGTAAATTACTTGAAAACGCATAAATATTTTTTGCGTCACGTTTAATTTTACCCATCACACTATTCAAAATAGGATATTTCGCCAATAAACTTGTATTAGAATTCCGACTGTGCCTAATAAAGCTATCATCCTAAAAATTTTATACATGTTAAAAAAGGCGGAATTTACTAAAATCAGTCGTTGGCTATCTTCATCTTCTAGAATTTGTTTGTCTAAAATATCCTTTCAATAAAAGAAGAAATGTTTGTTTGGGTGTCTGTAGCTATCCTTTACAGTTTGGATCTAAACTGCTCCCAACCTACCATACGTTGTTCAGGACCATAGGCATAGCTAGGTTTTTGCGACAGTGGGGGGGGGTGGTGGACGAGAGTGTAAATTGTAGTCGTAATCAGTGGCGTACCCAGAAAAAATTTTAGGGGGGGGGCCAACTTGGAAAAAATTTTTTTGCCTTGGTTTTTTGTTTTTACGGCACCATCTGAATCGTTTTCCCCCATCGGGATGCATTTGAAATTTGAATTCTTGTACATGTTTTCGTTGTAATAATCAAACTTTTTTGAATTTTTTGCTTTAAAATCGTGAAAAAATAGCATCGACAGAGAATTTTATGCTGAACAACTTTGCTAATTGAAGTTTGCGTAAAAAATTATTTTCTCCAATCAAAAATGCAAAATAAGTTTAAATTGATGCAGGGTTTTCGTTTCATATACAAAAATGTAAACTTATTTTGCATTTTTGATCGGAGAAAATAATTTATTACGCAAACTTCAATTAGCAAAGTTGTTCAGCATAAAATTCTCTCTCTGATGCTATTTTTTCACGATTTTAAAGCAAAAATTTTTTAAAAAGTTTGATTATTACAACGAAAACATGTACACGAATTCATATCTTCAAATGCATTTATCTCGATGGAGAAAACGATTCAGATGGTGCCGTAAAAACAAAAAATGCTCAATTTTTCATGATCTTTCCGAATATTTCATTTTTTCTACCGCTCGCTTTTTTCATTTTACCTGTGAATCATTTTTCCCTATAGGATGATGGTGGTGTGCGATACCTAAAGCCCCGCCTTTGAGCGCCGTAGGCGCTCAGCATTTGAGTTTTGTTTAAAAAATGGTAAATTTAAAAATCTACTTCGTTCAAGCTGTTTATTGTAGAAAAAATGGACTAGAGCAAATTCTATCAGAGCTCCAAAAAGAAAACATGTACACACTAAAAACGTTTTTTAAAGGGGTGTCAACTTTGCAGCAGCACTCGGGAGACCATTTCTAGCAGAGTTTTTATCATAACTTTTGATAGATAAATCCGTTTGACTTGGTTTTGGTGTCATTTTGAAGCTCAGATTCTGAGCTTCAAAATGACACAAAAACCAAGTCAAACGGATTTATCTATCAAAAGTTATGATAAAAACTCTGCTAGAAATGGTCTCCCGAGTGCAGCTGCAAAGTTGACTCCCCCTTTAAGAGATGCTTAAAAAATACTTCCGATCCAAACATCTATAGCTTTTATGTAGGAAACTGGCGGTAGTCGATAATTCACATTCGCTGACTAAATTTCGTTTGTTTTTTCTTAAGGGGCTGTCATTAAATTACGTTTGATTTTTTTCGGATTTTTGGCCCCCCCCCCTACCACAAACGTTAGTTTTTTTTCCATTTTTTAAATTTTTGCTAAAATTTTTAATCCATATATTTGCAAACGTTAGATTTCGGCCAGCCCCCCCCTCCCCTGTAAGAAACTGTTAGATTTTTTCAGACCCCTTCCCCCCTCTTAGCAAACGTAATTTAAGGACAGCCCCTAATTTTGATTATTTTACTTGAGTAGCCATCGTTAAGAGGGTCGTAACACCTAGAGTAACTCTTCCCTAAATTTTACTACTTTTTTTAATC
>OZJO01030370.1:0-16046 GCA_900406225.1 Acrobeloides nanus | reverse complement strand
ACAAGGGAAGGGTCGCAGATGATGGTCGTGAATTTCAAAAACTCATCTCTATTATTGTAGATCACATATGAGTTTTTCACAAAACTTTTGGAATTTTCTGAACCTGGTTGAACTGTGATGATTTAGAGCACCCCTAAAAAGTAAAACTAAAATGCTTTTTTTATACAAGTTGAAATAGAGCTAAATATGAAATTGTATAGATGGTCCAGTGGAAAGGCGTTAGACTAATAAGCCTAAAAGCGTGGGTTCGATCCCGCGATGTGACTATTAGTTTTTGCCTATTTTTAAAAAAAATTTTATTTTAATAAACCAACTCAACAAATGTCTAACAAATAAATTTGACTTATTTTTAAAATTTTTTCATGACGAAACTCTTTTATTTATGAAAAAACTCTATTAATTAAATCTATGATTCTTTCAGCTAGACGTCTATCTCCTTGGTGGTAAGAGTAGGTCGAAAGTATGCAAAGTGCTCCCGTAATAAATCTACTATATTCGATGGATTAACCGTCATGGCGCTAAAAAATTTTTAAATAAAAAATTCAAAATTCCTTTAAAAAATCAAAATTTTAAATTGTTGAGTTGGTTTTTAAAATAAAATTTTTTTTAAAAATAGGCAAAAACTAATAGTCACATCGCGGGATCGAACCCACGCTTTTAGGCTTATTAGTCTAACGCCTTTCCACTGGACCATCTATACAATTTCATATTTAGCTCTATTTCAACTTGTATAAAAAAAGCATTTTAGTTTTACTTTTTAGGGGTGCTCTAAATCATCACAGTTCAACCAGGTTCAGAAAATTCCAAAAGTTTTGTGAAAAACTCATATGTGATCTACAATAATAGAGATGAGTTTTTGAAATTCACGACCATCATCTGCGACCCTTCCCTTGTAAGGATTTTCTAAACTTATACTGGGAAAACATCATACATGTACAGTAGGGGTGGGACCGACCCCTAAGGATGGATAGATGGATGATTTTTGTGATACTTTTTCTTCAACTTGGATGGATGAATGAAATTTTTTTTTTTGGACCGTAAAAAAATTTCCCTGGTTCCCTAGACCCCTAAAATCCGAAATATTGGTTTTTTCCAGTACAACCACTTCCTGAACTTTTCACCGAAAAAGAACACCATGAATCGATTCAGTGGTCGAAAAACCCCTCTATAAACACGATTCCCGGTGTTAATTTTCGGTGAAAAGTTCAGGACGGGGTGTATAGGAAAAAGCCGATATTTCTGAACATTTTCCCAGAAAATTAAAAAAATTTTTACCGTTCAATTCCATCGGGAATTTCCCGTGCGTAAAAACCTCCGTTATACTTGTAGACAGACGAATTGGTGCTGAATTGAAGGAGGTATGGCGATTTTGTTTCATTTCAACGTGCCGGAGACGAAAAAAATTAATTATTGACACGAAAACCTGCTCTGTTCAAAAAGTTAACTGTATCATCCTCTTCCTGAGTACTCTTTACCTACTACTAGCAAAAAAACCGCATCGAAAAAGTCTTTTTCTATCAAAATAAACCCATGCACAACGATTTACCGNGTTATTTTTCGGTGAAAAGTTCAGGACGGGGTGTATAGGAAAAAGCCGATATTTCTGAACATTTTCCCAGAAAATTAAAAAAAATTTTTACCGTTCAATTCCATCGGGAATCGATTTCCCGTGCGTAAAAACCTCCGTTATACTTGTAGACAGACGAATTGGTGCTGAATTGAAGGAGGTATGGCGATTTTGTTTCATTTCAACGTGCCGGAGACGAAAAAAATTAATTATTGACACGAAAACCTGCTCTGTTCAAAAAGTTAACTGTATCATCCTCTTCCTTACCTACTACTAGCAAAAAAACCGCATCGAAAAAGTCTTTTTCTATCAAAATAAACCCATGCACAACGATTTACCGATATACCCGATATATGAGCGGGGTACTATTATTATCAACATAATGCTTACAGAAATTTCGGCTGCCACAATATCCTGGCTATGTTTTGGCTTTCTATTAGCCAAAAGCACATCATCTTCCATTCTACCCGTATCTTCATCCATTATATTAAAATCAAATTGAAGAAAAATGTTCTATTTAAAAAAAATTAATAAAGGTCTAAAGGTTAGGTTATTACTTCAAAATAAATGAACACTCAAAGTTGTAACACAACTTGCGCAAAGTTTGAAGGTCAAATAGTCTATGCTCACTATGCGATTCTTGATATAGATATGAAAGATTTATGGTTATTGCTGAGAAACAAAAGGGAGGACATCAACGATCATATCAATTTCTTAAAATAAAAACATTTGTGTTTTTATTCATAAGTACAGTGGGGAGCAAAAAAACCGGTCAAAGGGGAAATTTCACGTTTTTGATTTAAAATAACAAGTTTATCGATTTAAAACAATAACAAAGCGACAGAAACACAAAAAATCAATTAATATTTGGTGGGATATCCCTTGACCTTGATAACAGCGTTCAAAAAATAAAATTCAAGAAAATATCAATAAATATGCCAAAAAACGTGAAATTTCCCCTTTGACCGGTTTTTTTGCTCCCCACTGTACCGGGAACCGAGCGCTCCACACTCAGGGGTTTGTGACTCCGAGCGGCACTCTCGAGTAACGCTCCTCGTTAAAAATGTATTAGTTATTACTAATACTTTTTTATATAATAATCACTGTTGTAGCTAATCTTTTTTTTGAAAAAATTTTTCTCCGATTTCGATGAGTTTGGTGTCAATCGTCTTCTCTCATCGTCCTCTACAACTTTTGTTTTAGTGTCTTGGGTTTAAATCAAATGTTCCCGAGATCGTCTGTACCCACACATTACACGTTTAATGTAGTAAGATAGTGTGTATATAAAAAATTCAAAATACAATAACATAATCTTAATTTGGGGAATGATAAAAGTTGCGGTATATCCTCCCCACGGGGTGGGATGGACAGGGCCGCGTTTTTTGCAGCCCTGTCCATCCTAAAAAGATAGAGTTCCCAATACCTCCTGCGGATTCCTTCCCCCCCCCCCCAATTTTTTGAACTCTTGCTTTAATGTGTTAAAAATAGGGGGTACTCCAATGACTAATAACTATAAACACCATATTGACTGATTGAATAATAAATAAAATCTCTTATTGAATAATGAAAAAATTTTTTAGATCACATTAGCTAAAGTGTAAATAAACATTTGGTTGATTGAAGGTAAAGCTCAGATACTAATGAGATATGGAGGAAAAAATGTTATGGGCTGACCAACTGCTATATCAATTCCAGAACCCGAAAATAACAAAAATAATTGTCAAGAAAAAAAGCAAGATTTTTTGACACCTGTTTTATAGATAGGATTTGTAGAGAAAAAGAATTTGTTGAAAAGAAAGAAAACGAGGAGCAAAAATTGAACAAACTACACATTGTTGAGTTCAAAAATTAATTAACAATTGATATAGGTTTGAAGTTCTTGGGGGCCAGTGCACGGCGCACCAAAATGCCGACAATATGCAGGCAAGGGTTAAAGGAGCACTAGCAATGGCTTAGATTTTGCTACATTTAAAAAAATGCTAGATCTCGGGGAAAATCCATTTCAGACGCGGTTTTTTTCAAAACTATAGAACCAACCATGAACTTTCACGTAGCGTAATCAATTTTTTGTGAGAACCTCAAGTTTTCGTTGTAATACACTCCAAGATTTAATGTAAAATGTTCATTTTTTATGTGTTAGTAAAATCAAAATAAATCCCAAAATTTTCGATATTTTTATTTCAAATAATTATAAATAGAAAATGAGATAAACAAAAAATGTTCTTGATGGATGCTCGAGTCTGGGGACGCATTTTGGTTGGATGTTCAACTTGGGGTAGGTAGAATTTTTGGGAAGACCTTTTTCCAAATGCGTAGAAGTTGAATAATAATTTTATTCAGCGACGTTTCGACGCTTAACTTCTTTATCAAGTTAAAAATCAACTGATTATCCAAATAAAATAAAATAAACAAACATGATAAAAATTGCGACAGAAATGACAAATTTCGATGAATTCATCGAAATTTGTCATTTCTGTCGCAATTTATCATGTGACAGAAATAACAGATTTGTAAAGAAATTTAGGAGAAGTTTCAACTAAATCCAGATTCATGGGTTCCTCTTCCAAATCATCCTCCAAATTGAGGTCGATGACTTTTTGAACAAATAATCATCATCGAGCTTTATATCCAAGTTACTATTTCCAGCTATGCCATCATTAACCATATTTATCAAGTTATCAAGCTTTCTTTCAAAAACAACATTCGCTATGTGTGATTTCCATAAATGTTGAATGGGATTTTTGACTTTCTTCTTCACGATATCTCTTTTGCCTTCGAATATACCGCTTTTTCAAGCATGTCATCTGCTTTTTCAAGCAACTTCTGTTATTTCCAATGAAAGCGCTTGTATTCATTGACGGAAACGTGGGCCTCCGGTTGGAAATTTCACACCCATTCGATTAGAAGATATGGCTTAGCAAACAGAATACACTATTCTTATAAAAAAACTAGAAAAATTTTTGCATAAGATTATAAGAAAAGCTAGAAAATATTTCTCATAAGATAATTGATGTATGAAATAAACAAAAATGCGTCATTTTTTAGTGCAGAATTCAAATTTGAATTTATTTCTATAATTTTTCATCGATAAAAGTAAAATTCATCAATAAATATCTAAAAATGCATAAAAATATCGAAAATTTATCTTGATTTTACTAACACAAAAAATGAACATTTAACTCTAAATCTTGTAGTGTATTACAACGAAAACTTGAGGTTTTCATCAAAAATAGTCAAAAAATGCAATTATTTTTTTAACCAAAATTTTCAAAAGTGGACCCAACCCTAAATTTAGACCTATCGCCGCTCTTGGGGAATATATGATGGCCGTAGCTCTCTAATAATGAAAAATCCTGGGAAACCATCGAATCCATATGTCCGACCCCCCTCAAACCTAGAAACAAATTTTTTAAATTTTTGCTTGGTCCATCTTATTTCCCCTTGGTATACCTTTATGTTAATCCGAACCCCTCCCCCATAGTGGCATAGATAAATGGTAGAGGGGGGAAGGCAGGTGCATCCTCTAGTGGAAAATTTAAAAAAGGTCCTCTTTATGTTTTTTGGGAAAAAACGGCCTTTTATGTGGAATACCCCTCCTTCTAGCTCACCCTTCTGTCTACGTCACTGCCCACCAAATTTTTTGCCTTTCTGGTGCTTGGATGGAAACATCCAATAAAAAATATTTAAAAAGAAAATAAAAACGTCCAGAATCAGGAGCGAGAAAATTCATTTAAGTAAACATTTCAAAGAGTTACGTTTGCGTAAGAAAACAGATCCGTCTGGCAAACAAACAAACCTTTTTTTTATAAGATTATAAGTTTATACACTTTTGCTAAAATCTTATACACACCATGACAAACATAACATATATGAATAGAAAGAACAATATATGCTAAGAATGTCATAGTGTTTATGCAAATTTAGCGTAAAAATAAAAAAGCATAGAAAAATAATTTTTCCCATGACTGACAGATAAAAATTTTCGTAAAATTAATTGGGAAATTTTTAAATCTATATTTTATTTAAAAGGTTTTGCACTTGCGTGATTATCAAATTCTTTGGGGAATATACAGGGTGGTTCAGCTTTTTTGTAAGATTTTGAAATGTTAAAATTGTATACTTTTTTTTCAAATTTGTTGTCTATCTCAATTCCTCTAATCATATTTTTCGATGGATGTAAAACAGCGATGTGTCTAGGGCAAGGGGGCATGCCCCTAAAACCGAAAATTTCTTAAATGGGGGTAAACTCTGCAACAGTATCTCCGAAAATTTTTTTTGAAATTTTTTGCAAAAATGACTTTTCTAGAGATAATTTTATGCGAAAAATCGATTGAGCGCATTCCTGAAGCTTGAAAATACTTCTCTCCCTGGTTCAGGGAAATAGGAGTGTTTATTGAAGCAAAAATATGAAAATTCGCTTCAATACACACTCTTATTTTCTTAAATTAGAGTCAGGGAAACATTTTCAAGCTTCGGGAATGCGCTCAATCGATTTTTAGCATAAAATTATCCCTAGAAAAGTCATTTTTGCAAAAATTCCAAAAAAATTTTTCGGAGATGCTGCTGCAAAGTTTACCCCCTTTAAGAAAAATGATATTTTTGGCCAAAATTCGATAAATTTCTTTAGAAAAATGAGGTTTTTTATTCATATAACCCCTAAATCGAAATCCTCGAGCCGCTACTAATGTCAAGTCGTAAACAATCAAATTTCTAAATGGTCATGAATACTAGAAAATCATCCTCTCCTTGCACATAGTAAATTAATGAGATTTCCGGATTATTGACAGTAATGGACTTTTGAATTTGATGAGATTAGAGCTATTAGTTTGGATGGACTTGTTGCTGACCGAGCATGACCAAAATTAATGTACTTGAAAGAAAAATTATAGGGTGAGGCAAAAAATGGAATTTTATGATTTTTTATGAATTTGAGACCCGAAATTGTTTTCTTTTTGGACCCAAATTTTTAAAAATGATCCCTCTAGGAGTAATTGTATGCGAAGAATCGATTGCGCTCTTTCACGAAGCGCGAAATCGCTTTCCTGGCCTTGATTCAGGGCCACCAGTGTCTCAAAAATCAGTGTCTCGAGAGTGATGACTCTGAATCAGGGTCAAGAGATTTTCAATCTTTGAGAATGCACACAATCGATTCTACGCATAAAATTACCCCTAGAGGGGTCACTTTTAGACAAAATTCGGGCCCCAAATTCATGTAAAATTCATTTCACCGTAGGCGCTCTTGGTTCAGTTTATATTTGCAAAAATATTTTAAAAATTTAAAAAAAAAACAAATGATTCCGGCCGGGATCGAACCGGCGACCTTCAGTGTGTTAGACTGACGTGATAACCACTACACCACGGAACCATGTGTCTTTTATCATTTGATATCAAATATGTTAGAGACTTTGTTAATATAAATTTTGAATTTTTTAATCTTTTTTAATTTTATAAGGGGTTTTTTGTACTGGAAACAAATTTGGTTTTAGTTTTTTTGAAAAATTTTTTTGCGTACTAAAAATATCGGCGCAGGTTCATGCAAAGAGTATTGGTTAGAACTGAGAATTGAACTTGTACCATTTTTTGGAACACGCACAAAATTNTGGAAACAAATTTGGTTTTAGTTTTTTTGAAAAATTTTTTTGGGTACTAAAAATATCGGCGCAGGTTCATGCAAAGAGTATTGGTTAGAACTGAGAATTGAACTTGTACCATTTTTTGGAACACGCACAAAATTTTTAACAAAAATAAGGCCAATCGTTGTCATTTTTATTGAAAATTCAAAAAATTTTTCTTATGTTTTTCGGCCCGTAAGGGGGGGGGGTGTACCGGTACTCCTCCTCCTGTAGTTACGCCACTGTCTCTATCTCACATTTGGAACTTTGGAAATGAGTCTCCCGGACAGTGCTACACATAAGAAAATGAAAAATTGCAATTTTTCCAGAAAAAGGGCAATCTTTCCCCCATCTCCTTGACTACACCATTACTTTTCTCTTGTTTTTTTAGACGCATCGCGCACTTTAGTTACTATACTTAATTAGCATGTATAACAATGAATTACTCAGCCAACATTCATTTAAATGCCATAAGAGGCCATAAAAAACTCAATTGTTCACACATGTGTGCCAACAATTATGTGAACAACGCAAATTAGGTGTCAGCTGTTTAGTAACTACTGGTTTTATAATATTAACACAATAGACTACAGTCATCGAAATGCCAATGAATGCAAATTCTCGCGCAATTAGCGGAAGATGAACAATGTGCCATACATTTTGATACAATGATAGGGGTTAATTGGCCAAGTGTGAATTAATGGAAGAATGTGTGAAAATTTGGATGGTTAAGGTCAAGAAAGGTTATTGTCAGTTCATGGGATAAGCGCAAAAAGTGGCTTTTGGTCAGGAGTGACAGATTTTGAAATTCGCATAATTAATCGAGTTCAAGTTGGACCGTAAAAATAACAAATTTTCAAAAAGTTTCTTCACAAACCCCTGCTGAATAAATTTAAGCGTGGGGTTTGTGAAGAAACTTTTTGAAAATTCGTTACTTTTACGGTCCAACTTGGACAATTAATTATGCGATTTTCAAAATCTGGCACCCCTGCTTGTGTTTAAAAAGTTACATTTACAGGGTGAAACAAAAAATGCATTTTTTGTGAATTAGGGACAAGAAATTTTTTTCTAAAAATGACCCCTCTAGGGTAATTTTATGCGGGAAAACGATTGCGCGCATTCTCGAAATTTAAAAATGCTTTCCTAACCTTGATTCAGGGACAAATACAAAAAATGATCATTTATACTTCAAAATCCCAATTTTTTCCTTGAATCAGTATCAGGGAAGCATTTTAAGGGTTCAAGAATGCGCGCAATCGATTTCACACATAATATTGATTCTAGGGCAACTCAAAACGGGAAATTCGAAACTAGAAAAATCTATTTTTACAAGATTTTTTAAAATTTTAATTAAAAAGTAATTACAGCATTATATTCATCTCTATGAGACATATAAAATGACACAAAAATTATCCAGTTTGGAGATCGAGTTGGGTTATTGAAACGAAAAGTTTTCGCGTCAATAACCCGACTCAATCTCCAAATTGGATCATTTTTGTGTCATTTTATCCTAGTTTCTTAGTCATGCTTCCTTAGATTTTTTTACTCTTTTCGTGACATACAATATTTTATTTTTTGCACAAGTTATCAAATTTGTGTTACTGTATAATTTGGCTCTTGATTAGGGCAATTTCTGTAATTCGCATGCCGAAATTTGACATGCCTAACAACAAGTGTCTCACTGAGCAGATGTGATGGACATGTAAAATTGAATTAGTTTGATTCAACAGTGTGTGTCTCTTGGAGACATTCGTGTCCTTGACTTAGAATTACATTTTGACAGTTTTTCTTGTACATACATGCATAAAATTGGCTTTATTTGGTATAATAAAACATCTGCACGATAACAATAAAAGAAATGGTTGACATTAAAAAAAATTGACTATAAAGTTGACTTTCGCTAAGCTGTCACCCCTGGGGATCAGCCCCAGGGTGGTTCTTAGTGAAAGTCTTTTACAAGAAAATGTTTTCGGGGAATCGAACCCTCGACCCTTTAAATCAAAGCCAAGCACATTACCACTGAACTATGAGGAACAAAATTTTCATTTTTACAATTCAATTAAGTCTCAATAAAAATTTTTTTAGGGTACCCCAAAGTCTTTTGTTTACTGTACACCTACTCCCTATCTACTAACTTTTAAAAAAACCGTATGTCAATCCGATTTACCGTTCTGGGGATCTCTCGGTAACGTACGGGGTACATACGAACGGATACATAAACCAGTTTTTTATATTTTCTATTTTCAAATTTTGACCAAAAATGCCAAATTTTAGGAAGCCATGGCCCACTGACCCTGGACACGTCACTAGTCGCCTTCACTATCCCCTGTGTCATTTTAACCAACTTATTTTAAATTATGGCATGAAATAGACCATACCGATTATTTTTTATTCAAAATTTCATCAATCCAATTCACCTTTAATCCCTCAAATTTGGATTCCAAAAATCCCAGTCAGCGAAAATTATTCCGTCGGCATTTCAATGAATTGTAAATGACTCCATCCTCTTGGCATTGCCATAGGATAGCACCAGCTCCATTTACGGTGACCCGGAGTGCTAGGAAGAGCTTTTTGTGGCCATGGAAATCGCCACTCGGATCGTCGTCAATCATTGGTTGTGTTGTTTCGCTTCACTGCACTGCCAATGCCATAACAAACAAGTCGTGTGCTAGGGTCTTTCGGTGACAGATGCCTTTGAATTTCTATGGGATATGGGAGAAAATTTCGATGTCGATGCCCAGTACCATATCAATAAATTATTTATTAAGTGGCGATTGAAAATGTTATGGATAATATGTTTGTTAGTGTATTTAGGAAAAGACTTTTGAAAAATGGATTTTTGCAAAATGCACTTTTTCTCATTTGCATTTTTTAAAGTTACTGTGTACTTTTAAAGTTTGTATAAATGACATGGAGAATTTGGACTACGTGATCAAGTGTCTAAGACTTTAGTATTTCATTTTATTACAGGGTGCGGCAGAATAAACCGGTCACCTGAGAATGTTCATTTTATCTATTATTTTGTTCATTCTTACATGAGATCCCATTAATTTTAAGTTTGACTCATTCGATCATATCCCTATTTTGGCAGTATAACTTTTCGTACAAATATTTTTCGTACGATATTTTTCGTACGTTACTTTTCGTACGGTACTTTTCGTGCGGTACTTTTCGTACAACACACTTTTCGTACAAATATTTTTCGTACGAACTTTTCGTACAATTATTTTTCGCTAAAGTCACCGGCTCCCGGAGGCTTTCAGGGGCTAGTCCCGGGCCTAGGCCTCTTTTTCGACCCCTGCTACGAAGAGTACCTGTACGAAAAGTCCATACGAAAAGTACCTGTACGAAAAGTTCGTGCGAAAAGTACTCGTACGAAAAGTTCGTACGAAAAGTACCTGTACGAAAAGTTCGTACGAAAAATATTTGTACGAAAGTACCGCACGAAAAGTTCGTACGAAATGGACTAGATTTTTGTTCTAAAAGTGGAAAATTCCAAAAAAGATGTAAAATTTTTTCGACTGATGGATCGAGATTTTTTCAAAATTTGTATTTTTTCATTTCTAAAAATTTGGTGAAAATGGAATTAATTCATTTATCCTTCATTTTGTAACTTTTATTCATCATGGAATTTTTGACTAAATTTAAAAGTTCTCCAAATTTTGATACATAAAAAATGTCGTACTTAAGTCTTTATTGAGCCCAATGATAACATGGTTCCGTGGTGTAGTGGTTATCACGTCAGTCTAACACACTGAAGGTCGCCGGTTCGATCCCGGCCGGAATCATTTGTCTTTTTGCGTTATATGTAACGCATCCCCTCTGGGATGCGTATTTTTTTCAGATCAATAGAGGCGATTAATAAAGATGATGACATGGCGCTTTTTTCGACGAAAAATCATTTTTTCGAAAAAATCGATTTTTTAGATAATATTTTCATGCTTAGAAAATATGCACAATCGATTCCTCGCATAAAATTACTCCTCCTCTCCCAGATGGATGCTTTCCGGGCGAAAATAGAAATTTTTTCGATTTTTGCGCCAATACACCAAATCCATTCACTGATTCAGGATCAAGGAAGCGTTTTTTCATGCTTTGGGAATGTGCACAATCGATTCCCCGCATAAAATTAACTCTATATGGGTCATTTTTAGTTAAAAAATTTGCTGGTTCCAAAAATTTTTCGGACCCCAAAAATCACAAAAATGCACTTTTTTGACTCACCTTGTATTATATTTTTTACATTTTGCATAAAAAACTTATATATTTTTTAATCCACCCCTTTGTTATAATTTTCCAACAGTATTTCCGATCAACTGCCCTAAAAGGATATATATGTCAACCGCCAAAAAATAAATCAATCTTCTCCCAATTTTTGGCTTAAACCCGAGAGGCTAATTGCCTCACCAAAAGAAGTCCAATTGGCGGGAATCATTCATTGGAAATTCGCGCGGGAGCGATAATCGAGACGGGTGCGCAGTCGTGCCGGAATGACCTGAAGTGACCTCTCGGTTCACCTGCTCTTCCGGTTAGTGGCATATCTTATAGTGGCCTACTTGAATTTCGCATGTAACATCTGCTGCATGTTTCATGCTGGTTAGTGGAAAATGGAGTTTTATGCAAATTTTGTTTTAAAAACTTTTAGAAGCATAAAAATGGAAAATTATTTTTACAAAAAAGAGCTACTACACAATAGAGGGACCGACGTGAAAATTTTTTCGAAAATGATGACCCCTCTAGAGGTAAAAACATGCGTGGGATTCGAATTTGACATTTTCGAAGCGAAAAAACGTTTCCCTGATTCAGGGAAGACGTATTGTGTATCGAATATTATTAAATAATACACAAATTTTAAAGCCAAACTTTTTGCAATATTATAGTTAACCAATGATTTAGTCCAATTAACAAATGATTTTCTTGAATTTTCGCGTCGATATACAGCTTTTCTTGAATCCGAGGAATTTTATAAATGTCAAATTCGGATTCCCTGCATATTTGTGCCCTAAAAGGAGTCATTTTTAGGCCAAAATCGCATTTTTGCAACTTTTCGCTTCAATACACAATACGCCTTTCTTGAATCAGAGAAGCGTTTTTTTGCTTCGAAAATGTCCAATTTGGATTCTCCGCACATTTTTACCCTTAGACGGGTCATTTCCAGAAAAAAATTTTGCACGTGGGTGCCCCATATTATGTAGTAGCTCCCAACCCATCTCATTTTCATTTTTAAAAATTTTATTGGTCCTCCTATTGTCACTCCAGTTGCGCAATCTTGTCTTATTTGTCCGAGCTAAGCCTGCCTAGTGTCAGGATAAGACCAATTCAGGTGTTTTTAAGATTACGTCAAGCACACATACACACACGACCTTTTGTGCATGTGCCATTCAGCTCTTGAGAAATGAGCAAATTCTCAAGATTTCCACTCAATTTGGAAGAACAATAAGATCGATTTTTATGGCCCATGCTTTTTTATTTGTACGGTTTGGTGAGATACTGTACAAAAAATATGTGAAAAATATAGTACAGGGTGGGTTAAAAAAGTGGATTTTTGTGTTTTTTTGGGACCCGAAAATTTATTTTTCTAAGGGTAATTTATGCTTCGAAGGGTAAGTTTATGGTGGGGAATCAGTGCAGTAGGCAGGATTTCTCGATGGGGGGGGGATATTAATTTTTTTCAAAATTTTATGAAAAAAACATAAGGAGACCCTTGTGAAAAAACATAATAGAGACCCAAAAAATCCACTTTTTTGGCCCACCCTGTAAAAAATTATTTAAAAAAAGAAAATAAAAAAATTGATTATGGACGAAAATCATTAAGAGATGGAATTTTGAAATAATAAAAAGAGAATGATTCCGGCCGGGTTCGAACCGGCGACCTCCAGTGTGTGAGACTGGCGTGATAACCACTACACTACGGAACCATGTTGTTGAGAGTCCAAAATAAGACATAAGATATTGTATAAAATTTTTTGAGAACTTTTAAACTTGTTAGTCAAAAATTAAAATCTTTTTGAAAAATTTTACTTCTGTAAACAAGGCCAACTAGAAAACAGTGTCGCCTACGTAGAGCAGGAGCAGGTGGAGCAATAGCTATCTTGAATAGGGGTGGGGGGTTCGATCCCCACAAGGTCGAAATTTTAATTTTAGCGAATCAGAAAAAGTTGTAAAAGCAGACCCCCCATAAAATTCATGAAAAAATTTTGCCTATTGTTATTTTTCGATTCTGACTCTGTTGGACCCTCTACTGATAGTGGTAGCTAACTAAGAACTAACACTAACACAGTAGAGAATCCCACAGAGATCAAAATCAAAATCGAAAAATAATGATAGGCAAAAATTTTTCATGTATTTTTATGGAAGGTTTGCTTTTACAACTTTTTCTGATTCGTTAAAATTAAAATTTCGACCCTGTGAAGATCGGACCCTCCCCATTCAAGATGGCTATTGTGCCACCTTCTCCTGCGTTACTGGGGCACTATTTTTTTTGATTGGTCATGAAAAGAGTTATACATGTAAAATTTTTCCAACATGCCTATTTAAAAAAATCAACTGTCATCTTCCATTTCGGGGTGGATGAAAATTTTTCGCTTCTTGACAACGAGAGTCAATAGTCTACCCCCTAAATACGGGTTTGTTGCTACAGTATTTATCAATAAGAAACTTGAGCCCATTTCTTGCAAATCCAAAGTTAGTTGCCACTTTGTATTTTCACGGTCTATTCAAACTCCATAATCGCTCTATGGGATTAATTTGCCGCAAAGAATGGCGCTAGATAAATGGCGCGTGTTCGGAGTTCGTCCGATCGGCTGCCTTGCTGCCGCCATCTTCAAGGAAAGAACGGCGCATGGAATTAGCACCGATTAGGTTTCATATTCAAGGACTTTTCAGCGGTCTTTGTTCACCGAGTGAAAACACGGATTTTCTTTGTCCAACCGGTCTGTAAACAGCCAACTCTAGGCGGACTCCATTTTAGAACGTCTTTTGGACGGAATAAAATCAAGGACGGAATAAATTAGGTGTATAATAGAGTGAAAATGTTGGTTTAAATAGACAAAAGTCCAAATGCGGTTTTTGTATGAGGATAAAAAATTGTATAAGTTTTAGAAATAAAGTTTGATCTAATCAGGCATAGCATGTATGAATAAGAGGACTAGATTTCAAAAATTTACTTGGGATCAATAGCGTAGCTAAGAGGGGGTACCATAGAGGGTCCACTAGTGGGCCGTCCCCGCACTTTGAGGACTGACCCCCCTTTATTTTTCGGCTGAAGACCGACAAATGAGTTAAAATTGGTATTTTTTGGCTAATCAACTTTGACTGAAAGGCCTTAGGGTCGCCACAAGCTATCATACGAAAGTACGACGGCCCCACATGCTATCGTACGATCGTAAAATTAACGTAAAAGTACGACGAAATCGCCACAAGCTGTCGTACGATGGTACGATGCAGTACGATGGCATCGTACGATAGCTTGTGGCCATTTCGTCCGTCGTACGAGTGTATTTTACACTCGTATGATAACTTCGTACGATAGCTTGTGCCGTTGCTTGTGGTGGTACGCTAGCTTGTGGCGACCCTTAGGGCCGTCCTTTTTCATACCAAGTTTTTCTTTTATTTTCTTAAAAACATAATTGTTACCTTCCTAAATGCCAATTTGTCCAAAGTTTTTTCTCAATGGACAGGTGTTACCTAAGCCAATAAATTTCTGTTAAAGACAAACAAAAGTTCATATTACACAAGAGGCAATCAACCACAAAAATACAGGCCATAAACGCACTTGACCGGGCCATAAGCACTTTTGTATATACGGGGCTAAACAATATGTGTGCACATGCGACAAATTGTGCAATTAATTACCGGTTTCCGGATTAGTTGGACAATAGGATCTTGGGTTAAAGTGTGGGCTATAGAAGGCAGAAATTTTTTTTAAATTTCAAAAAATGACTGAAAATTAAATTTTTTCAAAATTTATTATCCAACCAAGATTTGTTCTCATAAAAAG
Source organism: Acrobeloides nanus (assembly GCA_900406225.1). Classification (NCBI taxonomy): domain Eukaryota; kingdom Metazoa; phylum Nematoda; class Chromadorea; order Rhabditida; family Cephalobidae; genus Acrobeloides; species Acrobeloides nanus. The sequence goes on along the minus strand of OZJO01030370.1, from coordinate 868 downwards.
CGGCTAATTAAAATTCATTAAGAGGAAATTTATAGCCTGTCAAGCGGGATTTGTGAAAAAGGGAGGAGAATTTTTAAGACCATATGTTTTGGTTGAGTGATTAATAGAAATTAAATTTTTCACGCCTTTTGCTTGATTGATGAGAGAAAATTTGAAAAATTTAAGAAAATTTGGAAGTTTGAAAAAATTAGACATGTTCAACAAAATTCATAAAAATGCAAAAACTTTTGGACAGTGCCAGGAATCGAACCTTCCACGAGTCCCGAAAATTACATAAAAGTCTACCATATCACAAACCTTCATGGCCAAATGGTTAGGACGCTACGGTGTACTTTAAAGTCTCGGGTTCAAATCCCGTCCGAAATTAAAGTTTTTCCGATTTCCATGAAATTTTTTGCATATGCATTTTTTGGTCGTAGATCATTTTCCTGTTATTATTTTTTCATATACGGTATTTTTGATATGTATGGCGCTGGTTCGATCCCCCGCCATACAATAAGTAATTTTTAATTTTGCAGCTGGAAGTTACCTCTAAGAGCGGTTACCATCTTCAAGACCCTTTAAGGTATACCCCTCGTAGGTGTAACTTCCAGCGACCAAAATTAAAAAATTTCTTTAGATTCGAGTTCCTCATGTCGAAAAACCCTCGAATGAAGGGAGGGGTGGTGAGGGCGATCGCCTTACACTTTTGACTTTGCACTTGTTTCGGTGAAAAAAGTGAAGTATTGGGCCAGCCATTAGCCCAATTGACGATGATTTTTCTTTTTCAATTTTTGCACTCACTTTGATATTATGATACCCCTATGGTCTTAAGTAATTTTGTGCTAAATCCGGTCAAATCCTCATCCTCACTCCAATCACAATCCCA
>OZJO01030369.1:0-14322 GCA_900406225.1 Acrobeloides nanus | reverse complement strand
ATTTTGTTGGGGTTAAAACTTATAACCCCTAATTTTGACGCATTTTTTTCAATTTTTTGACCCCCGAAAAATTTTTTCAGATTTTTTCGATGCGCGCAATCGATTTCTCGTGCCCGAAAACCCCCGAGTACCAAAAATCAGCCAATTTTGAGAAAAAAAATTTTTCGACCTCCATCGCCAGAGAAAAATACCCCCCCCCCTTTAAGGGAGTTGGGAAATGGGGTTCATTATCCTTGTCATTGGCGTAGCCAAGGGAGGTGGGGCGAGCCCCGTTTCCTCGTCCCACCTCCCTTTTTGATTTTTTGGCCAAAAAAATCGAATTTTAGCCACAAAATCGGTCAAAATCAAAAAATTTCTTCGGATTCGAATTCTCCATGTCAAAAACCCGAAAAATCAGTCGATTTGGAGTACTTTTTGAAAATTCGATTTCCCTCCCCCCTCTCTGGTCCCCGCGCATTCCTGATTGCTTGCAAATGCTTCCCTGACCCTGATTCAAGGAATAAGAGTGCGTATTGAAGCGAATTTTCATATTTTTGCTTCAATACACACTTAATTCCCTGAATCAGAGAAATATTTTCAAGTTTCGGGAATGCGCGCAATCGATTTTTCGTATAAAATTACCCTCATTTTTGCAAAAATTTCAAAAATTTTTTTTTTGAAATTTGTAATCCTGTTGATTGCGTCCCCCCAGGGGAAGAGCTTCAAAATTTTTTGTTCAAAAACGTGTGGCACAGTATGTAAACAGTTTTTAAATTGCATACAAGTAATATATAAGCATAGATAATCGTGTTGTTTGACTAGTTTCCACTGTCCCCATTTTTGGACACGTTTTTTTGGTCCGCCGTGCCCCCTCGTTCCAGGGGATCTGGCTACGACACTGATCCTTGTTGAAAAAGATTAAAAACAAAAATTTTATAAATGCATTTGTTGCCTTACTTTGTAGAAGTCTTGTTATTGCTTTCTCTACTTTTATTCATTTCTAATTGAGTTTCTTTTTAGTAAAAACTGTCGTATGGAATATACCTCTAAGGGCGTTACTGACACTAGAGTATACTATGTTGGTGCCGCAAGAAACAACTTCTAACTACGACTTAAGAAGTGTATTGAAACAGGAATCGGTCATTCGAAAATAAATAATGTACACTGACGCCACATAATTATAACGGCACCCTAAATTTGGCAAGTTCCGGGTTCCCGCGAACGAGTCATGGGTTGAAACCGATCCCATTTTGTAGCGGATGGCTGAACAACCGTATTATGAAAAATAAATAAATAAATCTCTATCTGAAAAAATAAATTTTTTTCGCCCCAAAACTCTTAAAACACTCATTTTTCGACTCCACAACAGTACATGGTGTTCAACAAGTATGCGTTCCCCGATAAGAAAGCTCGATATCTCAAAAAACACAAAACTCTTATCAAATGCGGTCTTTTGCAACTCTCTAGTCCTCCATCACCCCGTTTTATGGACATATTTGTTTGAATTTTCAAAGTGGTCTGAGTATTGAAACGAAAATTTGAATTCCTTGAGGAATTTTTGCAAAATAACACTGCCAATCGATAGAGCGTGTTGAAAAATTGCATAATTTAGGGTACCGTTATAATTATGTGGAGCAATGTATATATTTGTCTTTGTTCTTTTTTTATTGTTTTGATAAAAACTTTATGTTTAAAACAACTTTTCCTCGTCGATTAGGGGGTGCGCGGGTTCAGATGAGAGAACCGGTGCTACTATGGACCTGGGGAGGGGGCACCCCAGGGTCAACAATCGAAAAATTTTTTCTAAAATTGTTTAAAATTGATATTTTAGGGGTAATTTTATGCAGAAAATCGATTGCGCGCATTTCCGAAGCGTGAAAACCTTTGTTTGATCCTTAAAAATTAGCAAAAAATTCGAAAAAATTAAGTTTAAAGTCAATAAATGTGAAAATATGGGTAAAAATATGTATTTTTCAATTTTTAAGAGTCAAACAGAGGTTTTCACGCTTCGGGAATACGCGCAATCGATTTTTCGCATAAAATTACCCCTAAATATGTCATTTAAAAAAAATTTTAGAAAATTTTTTTTTCGATTTTTGACTCTGGGGATACCCCTTGATCCATAATAGCTCCAAGAGACCCTGGGGTGACCCCTGATCCACAGTAGCTCCGAGAGATCCTGGGGTGACCCTGATCCATAATAGCTCCGAGAGACCCTGGGGGTGACCCTGATCCACTATAGCTCCGAGTAACCCTATAAATGCAAAACTGAATGGTACCCAAAATTGATGCAAAAATAGATTTTTCCACAAAAAATTCAAAAAAATTTGTGTATTACAACGAAGAGCTTGTAACAAATTCAAACGCAATATCTCGAAAACTACAACGATTCAGAACATGCCATAAAAACAAAAAATGCTCCATGTTTCATGATCTTTCCGAATATATCATTTTTTTCATATGGTTGTAACTGACTGGACTGGTCCTTTAACAAGTTGATTATGAGCCTCTCTTTTTTATCTTTACCTGCTTGTTTTCTTATTCTCAACTTACTGTGTTCTCATTGTGGCCTCATTTTGCGCAACTTCCCTCTTGACGGAGTCTCTTCTTTTTCAAAAATACGTGTAGAAACGAAACACTGTTCCTTTTAGTTAGTTTTAATCTTGTTATGATAGGATTATGAGTCTCTCTTGGTTTATCTTTACCTGCTTGTTTTTTTATTCTCAACTTATTGTGTTCTCATTGTGGCCTCATTTTGCGCAACTTCTCTCTTGACGGAGTATGATTTTTGATTTTTTTGGGCATGGATTTGGGAAGGCCTTGTGTGGGCCATGACAAGTTTTATTTTTATTTTTTCACCGAGGCCTTAACCCGATTGCTTCTGCCTGGTCTTGTTATATCCTGTTCTAACCTCATTATACTCCAATACTACATGGTGTTCCAAGTTGATTTTTACAATTTTGGCTCGATTTTTCAAAATTTTTCAAGTTTTTTTAAATTTGCACAAATTATACAAAATTCGATTTTTTGCCAACAATCGAATTTTATCCAACAAACCGAATTTTGGCCAAAAATGCGTTTTTTTCAAAATTCGATTTTTTGGCCAAAATGCCAGCATCTAGATGACCCCTAAATCCTAGTTACCAATTTCTATCGTTACTGGGAAAAAATCTTCCAACATATCTTCATTTGCGTCTAGATTTATAGTATTTTTTAAATTTCTGCATCCGCAAATATGGCCACACCATAAAGGGTCTCGAGATCAAGTACCCAATCATAAAATGATTAAAGGGCGAGTGGGACTTACCGAGAAACGCATATTTAACTATGCCAAACAGTATATAACCCCCCCCCCCATTTAATAACCGAAAAGCACGAAAATGACAATGAACAAATTTGAAAACCTCATCTTCATACCTAAAAATTCAAATTAAAATAAGTATGTTGTTTGGGGGGTCAAAATGCAAAAAAAGATTATTTCTAGACTAAATTGCATAATTTTTTTGTATCTGGGGGTTTTTTGGTATGGGGAACACGATGCGCACAATATCGAAATGTAAAAATGCATTTGTGATTCTTATTCAGGGAAGAGTTTTGTGTATTGAAGCGAAAATCTCAAGATTTAGGAAATTTCTGATTTTTTTAGAAAAAAAGACTTTCTAACAAGGAGACATCACAAGTGGACTCGCTCCAAAGTGAATTCATTTAGTGAAATTAATGCATGGGAAAGTTTTTAAAAGTCATTTCGAGTCAAAATTCGACCTCTAAAAAATTCAAAACCATATCCGAAGCTCAATACCATCGATTTTACGTGTATTTTTTGAATTTTCTAACCTCTCTAAAACNATGGGAAAGTTTTTAAAAGTCATTTCGAGTCAAAATTCGATCTCTAAAAAATTCAAAACCATATCCGAAGCTCAATACCATCGATTTTACGTGTATTTTTTGAATTTTCTAACCTCTCTAAAACATCAAAGATAATTTTTTTCGGCCAAAATTTCTTTCTGGCAGATGTATTTCAATATGGAGAACATTTCTAGCTTGGTTTCGAAAAAATCCGAGAAAATTTTTTTCGGCCTCCAATTTCTACTACCATGTGTAAAAATGGCTCAAAAATTGAAGTTCGGTTATTAAATGGGGGGTTATATACTGTTTGGCATAGTTAAATATGCGTTTCTCGGTAAAGTGGTCTAGGCCTTTAAGAGACACTTTCTTGAACACTCGAAGCTCCCAGGCGACATTGCATTGTATTCCCGACAACTTCTTACCCTATTCTGATATGTCTAAATTTTGAAATTTCTGATCAATCGTTTCAATAAACAACTTTGATTGAATCATGGAAATGATATTAATTTTTAAGTTGATTTTCAAAGCAATCAATTTTTGCGACTCAACATGTGGAAATTTATTTTCTTAATATTTTGTATATTACTAGAGCCAATTGGTACATTTGGAGGAAATTCGGGTGGATTTCAAAGTGGTGGACATGTAGGCGCACCATCTGGTGGTTTTAACCAGCCGAAAACTGAAGTTGGTGGCTTGATTGCACACGCAGCAAGTCCATTCTCTTACGGTGGTCATAGTTACTACTGGGGACCCGAGTACTACAAATCAAGTAGTGGACAATTCATGTGCTCGATGCCATTGAATGATTTGATCAAAAACACTCCAATGGTTACAACAACGGCAGCTCCTGGTGCTAATGGAACCACTGTGTCCGACCCAAACAACGTGCTTCAAAATGTAATTTTTTTCAATTTCGTAAAAAATTGAAAAATTCATCAAAATTGAAAAATTAGTCAAAAATCGAAAAAGTTATCAAAAATTGAAAATTTCGTAAAAAAATTGAAAAATTCGTCAAAACGATTTTAAAAATTCAAATTTTGATTTTTAGCTTCGATTCGAGAACGGTAGTAAACCCCATTCGATTGTGTGGAGTTGTAAAACTGGAACTGAAGTTTGTTGTGGTATGAAATCCAATTTTTTCTATAAATAAAATTGAAATTCCAGGCACCGAATGTTGTCCGAATCCACAAGCCTCCTCAAGTTCTACTGGTAGTAGAATTGCTGGTATTGGGTGAGAATTTTGAAGCTACTAATAGAGGATGGGGGGGGTCACCCACGTGAAAAAATTCTTCAAAATTTTTTTCTGGAAATGACCCCTCTAGGAGTGGAGAACATGCTGGGAATCTGAATTTGACATTTTCGAAGCAAAAAAACGCTTCCCTGATTCAGGGAAGGCCTGTGTATTGAAGCGAAAAGTCACAAAAATTGCATTTTTGCGACTTTTCGCTTCAATACACAATACGCCTTCCCTGAATCAGGAAAGCGTCTTTTCGCTTTGAAAATGTCAAACTCGAATTCCACAGATTTTTTCCCTGTCAGTGACGTAATTTCGGCTGAGGAGTGGGGAGGGACACATAAGATTTTTCAATAAAATATTGAAAAAATCATAAGGGGTCGTTCATATCATGTGATATCACGTGATCAGGTTGAGGGGGTGGGGTAGATGAAATGATCACGTTTGATCACGGTGGGAGGGGGGTCAGACCATTGATCACGTGACCAGGCACGTAGCGAGGGGCACCCCTCCCCCCATCACGAAATCGAAAAATATGAAAATTTTTCCTAATGTTCCCCTTATGTTTTTGACCAAAATTTTTGAATAATTTATAATAAAAAATTGCTAAAATCGAAAAAATTGATCAAAATCAAAAAATTGGTTAAAATCGAAAAAATTTGCTAAAATCTAAAAATTGACAAAGTTGATAAATTTGACCAAAATGTTGATAAACTCAACAAAAAATTTTTCAGTTGTCGCATAACTTTTGGCGTTTGTCCCCATGATTTTGTGTCCCTTGTCCCGTGACTTTTTGAATTTGTCTCGTAATTTGTTGCCCCTTCTATATTACAAAGAATTTTCCAAAACTCCATTTTTAGGTTCCCACAATCTGGTGGTTATCCCAATCAAGGCTATCCAATGCAGCCTTATCCATCGCAGCAAGCACAACCATCTTATGGATATCCACCTCAACCACAAAGCTATACACCGAACGCATATCCTCAGTATCCTCATGAACAGAAATATTGAAAAGTTCAATAAATTTTTTGCTTGCCTTAATTAATCTATGACATTCGACCGCCATTGCCTGGAATCTCATGTACCATATGTGTATAGTGTGTATACGGTTTTTCAAGAGATTCGACATTTATTTTTTATGATCAATCATGACAAAATAAACAAATTCACCCAAAAATAGCAAAATTCATCCAAAAATCTAGCAAAATAAATAAAATCACTCGTGAATAATTACAGGGCGGCGCACAAAAACCGGACACTTTAAAAAATTGTTTTTAAAAGGGGGGGGGGTACAAATTAGGGCCTTTTCTCCATAAAAAAATGTCGGAGCTACTGAACTTGGGGGATCCACTTAAAGAACCAGTCAGTCAGTTACAACCATATGAAGAAAGATATATTCGGAAAGATCATGAAAAATGGAGTATTTTTTGTTTTTACGGCATGTTCTGAATCGTTGTAGTTTTCGAGATAATTGCGTTTGAAATTTGTTACAAGCTCTTCGTTGTAAGACACAAACTTTTTCAATTTTCATAAAATGAGCATTGTAGCAATTTTTTAGGCATTACTACTTTATACAAGATTTTGTTTCTCCAAGATTTTTTCAAAAGCTTTTTTCTCGGTGAGGAAAATTCCAAATTGAATAATTTTTTAAATATTTTTTTACACTAAATTTTTGCATGGTTTAAAAAAAAATTATTCAATTTGGAATTTTCCTCATCGAGAAAAAAGCTTTTGAAAAAATCTTGGATAAAGTAGTAATACCATTTTTTATAGCTAAATGAGACAAAATAACACCAAAATTATCCAATTTGAACATTGTTTTGGATTATTGAAACGAAAATTCTGATTCAGGGTTTTCATTTCAATAAGTCAAAACAATGTTCAAATTGGATAATTTTGGTGTCATTTCATTCGTCTCATTCAGCTATAAAAAATTATAGCTACAATGTTCATTTGATGAAAATTTAAAAGATTGATGCAAAAATCGATTTTTCCGCAAAAAATTCAAAAAAGTTTGTGTATTACAACGAAGAGATTGTAACAAATTCAAACGCAATTATCTCGAAAACTACAACGATTCAGAACATACCATAAAAACAAAAAATGCTCCATTTTTCATGATCTTCCCGTATATATAATTTTTTCATATGGTTGTAAATTACTCGACTGGTCCTTTAATAAGTTGATTATGAGCCTCTCTTTTTTATTTTTACCTGCTTGTTTTCTTATTCTCAACTTACTGTGTTCTCATTGTGGCCTCATTTTGCGCAACTTCCCTCTTGACGGAGTCTCTTCTTTTTTAAAAATACATGTAGAAACGAAACACTGTTCCTTTTAGTTAGTTTTATTCTTGTTGTGAATAGGACTAGTTGACTGATTTTTAATTGTTTTGGGCACGGATTGGGAAAGGGCTTGTGTGGGCCATGAAAAAGTTTTATTTTTTCATCGAGGCCTTAACCCGATTGCTTCTGCCTGGTCTTGTTATATCCTTTTCTAACCTCATTATACTCCAATACTACATGGTGTTCCAAGTTGATTTTTACAATTTTGGCTCGGTTTTTCAAAATTTTTCAAGTTTTTTTAAATTTGCACAAATTATACAAAATTCGATTTTTTACCAAAGATCGAATTTTATCCAAAAAACCGAATTTTGACCAAAAATGCGTTTTTTTCAAAATTCGATTTTTTGGCCAAAATGCCGGCATCCTAGCCATTAGGCTATGCGCCTCTTGGTTGACCTTTACCGGCTTCTTTTCTCATCACTTTATTGATTGTGGAAAAAAAGATACAAAAATTATCGAATTTGAACATTGTTTTGGGCTATTGAAACGAAAACCCTGAATCAGAATTTTCGTTTCAATAATCCAAAACAATGTTCAAATTGGATAATTTTGGTGTCATTTGATTCGTCTTGTAGAGTTATAACAAATGGCTACAATATTCATTTTATGAAAATTGTAACATCTTTGTAAAAATGGAATTTTCCGCCATAAACCTGTGTATTGAAACGAAAACCGACCCTGGTGGGAATTCAAATTTTTAATTGCCTGTGCACTATCTTTAAGTACATATTTAAGGTCTAACTTAATTAAATTTTTGGATTTAATGAAATATGGATTCCAATGTGGGATTCCCAATATGGATTATTCCCATTATAATATTTATTTCTTTCGCATTAAGCATAATTGTTTGTGCTGTTGTATGCGTTGCCTGTATTTGGTAGGATTTTGTTTATATTGAGATGGAAATTTTGTTTAGGGGAGTTGGAAAATGGGGTTCATGATGCTTGTCAGTGACGTAGCCAAAGGGAGGGGCAAGCCCCATTCCTGAAAAATTGAAATTTTTCCTAAAGGTTCCCCTTACGCTTTTTCCGATTTTATAAATTTTTGAAAAAAATGTCCATTTTTTCACTAAAAAATAGCATTCTTTCACCAAAAAACGTTTTTTTCCAAAAATCGAATTTTGGCCAAAAATGGTTTTTTTTGTAAAATTCAATTTTTTTGGTCAAAAAATCAAATTTTATTCAAAAAATCGAATTTTGAAAAAAACGCATTTTTTTCAAAATTAGATTTTTTGGATAAAACTCGATTTTGATCAAAATTCGATTTTTCTTCAAAAATGCGCTTTTTTCAAAATTCGAAACGATACGAATGAAACGATGCGAATGAAACGATTTTTTGACAATTTCCCACTGGCCCTATTCCTAAGTTGAACCGTACGGTTCACGGTTGACCGTACGGTCAACCGCCAACCCTACGGTTCACTGTCAACCGTAGGTCAACCGTGAACCGTCACGGTCAACCGTACGGTTAACCGTGACGGTTCACGGTTGATCGTACGGTTGACAGTGAACCGTAGGGTTGACGGTTGACCGTACGGTTCAACTTAGGAATAGGGCCACTGTCCCCATTTTTGACACATTTTTTGGTCCGCCGTGCCCCGTCGTTCCAGGGGATCTGGCTACGCCACTAACCCTTGTTGAAAAAGATTAAAACAAAAATTTTATAAATCCATTTGTTGCCTTGCTTTGTAGAATTTTTGCTATCTTTCTCTACTTTATTCATTCTAATTGAGTTTCTTTTTAGTTGTAACGTTGATGGCTCTGGTGGCGTTAGCAACGGTAGGCGTAAGGTTGCTGGCTCTGGTGGCTTTAGCAACAGTGGGCTTAAGGTTGCTCGCTCTGGTGGCGTTAGCAGCGATAGAGTATCCTATATTGGTGGCGGAGGAGTAGTATATATTGGTAGTGATGGCGGAGGAGGTGGTCACTGTTATGGAGGAGGTGGTTACAGTGGCGGAGACTGTGGTGGAGGAGGTGGTTCCAGTGGTGGAGACTGTGGTGGAGGAGGTGGAGACTGTGGTGGTTGTTGAAGTCTTGTAAATGTCCAAGTAACTTCTTCTACCTCGACTTAAGAAGTGTATTGAAATAGGAGTCGACTATTCGAAAATAAATAATGTACACTGGCTCCACATATTTATAACGGCACCCTAAATTTGGCAATTTCTGAGTTCCCATGAACGAGTCATGGATTGAAACCAATTCCATTGTGTAGCGGAAAGCTGAACAACCATATTATGAAAAATCAATAAATTTCTAACTGAAAAAATAAATTTTTTTCGCCCAAAAACTTGTCAAACACCTATTTTTCAACTTGTCACACACACATTTCTCCACAAAAGTACAATTTTTCAACAAAAAATCGATATAATTAATTAGTTTTTCGATGACTCAAACTTGATCTCTCGACGTTTTCATCAATAATACATTGCCATTCGTTTCGCCGTCAGTGAAATAGTTGATTATGAGCCTCTCCCTTGGTTTACCTTTACCTGCTTGTTTTCTTATTCTCAACTTATTGATTGTGGGCTCATTTTGCGCAACTGCCTTCTTGACGGAGACTCTTCTTTTTCAATTCAACCTACACAGGGAAAAATACGTGTGGAAACGAAACACTGTCCCGTTTAGTTAGTTTTGTTCTTGTTATGGATAGGACCGTTTGACTGATTGTTGATTTGTTGAATAAAAAACTTGAATATTGTTTTGGGCATGGATTGGGGAAGGGCTTGTGCGGGCCATGAACAAGTTTTATTTTTAATTTTCCTTGAGGCCTTGACCCAATTGCTTCTGCTTGGTCCCTATTGTTATACCCTATTCATACCTCATTACACATCACTACTACATGGTCTTCTAAGTTGATTTTTACAATTTTTCGAAATTTTCCATTTTTTTAAATTTGCACAAAATTTACCTTATATAATAGGTTTTCATTCGAGAATTCGATTGTGCTTATTGCTGAACCTTATTTAAAATTTTTTTTCGTTTTTCGAGATAAACACGACGAAATTAACGTGTGCAAGTAAAACTTGTCAGTGCAAGTTTTACTTGCCCATGATGGAAAAATGCATCTTCCGGTAAGTTTTACTTGCCCCCCCCCCCAATTTTAGCTAAAAACATGTTATTTCAACTTTTTTAGTCGTTCTACACATGTTTTAGCAAAAAAAAATAAAAAATTTCGAAAAAATTCAATGCAAGTAAAACTTGCACCAAAGGCAAGTTTTCTGACAGCTCTGCTAGCCATTAGGCTATGCGCGCCCCGCATTTTTGAAACCTCACATGAAACAGAGTTTAGACAAATTTTCTATTTCACAACTTTTTTTGTAAAAATTTTATCACTTCAGGAATTTGAATGACGTGCATAAATTTTGCGCACTAATCTAAAAGTTTCAAAATCTTGGTCCGGTGTACATCATCGGAGAAGAAACGCAGCTTATTTTCATCATCACCTTCCAGTTGTTGTTTTTGAGAGAGAGAGGCCGCGTGGAATATAGAGAAAATGTCACTAATGGTCGACCGTCGCGCGACACCGAAGCGAAACGGATCAAAAATCATCCGCATGAATTTTTATTGTTATGTTACCTCTATCGATTGACATGCATTTATAATTTTATTTATTCTGACTCATTTGGATTTAAATTTTGTGCTGCATTCATATACCAATACATGATTTATGCCACATATCCTTCGATTTAGGCTGTTTTATAACACATCAGTTGTCATGGTAATATTCGGGAGCAGTAGGGGAAATTCTTATTTATTCTAATAAATGTCTTGAGAAATTTGTGACTTTTGAAAAATTTTCCGAGAAAATCGATTCGAATTTTTTTGAGATGGGTAATTGTTAATCGCACATATGATTGTCATCTAAGGCAGGATTTATACTTCCGTCGCGTCGTGGCGCAACAGTGCGTCAGAAAATTCGCATTTTTGTGTCGCGCGACGCGAGTTGGCGTTTTATAATCTGCCGCGCGACAGTGCATTTTGTGTCGTGCAACGCATCACGAGCCGGCATTTTATAGTCTACCGCGCGACAGTGCAGTTTGTGTCACGCGACGCGTCGCGAGTCGGCGTTTTATAGTATATCGCACGACATGTCGCGAGTCGGCATTTTATAGTCTGTCGCGCGACAATGCAGTTTGTGTCGCGCGACGCGTCGCGAGTTGGCGTTTTATAGTCTGCCGCGCGACAGTGCATTTTGTGTCGCGAGTCGGCGTTTTATAGTATGTCGCACGACACGTCGCGAGTCGGGATTTTATAGCCTGTCGCACGTCGCGAGTCGGTGTTTTATAGTCTGCCGCGCGACAGTGCATTTTGTGTCGCGCAACTTCTTACTCTATTCTAAAATTTCTAAATTTTGAAATTTCTGATCAATCGTTTCAATAAACAACTTTTATTGAATCATAGAATGATATTAATTTTTAAATTGATTTTCAAAGCAATCAATTTTTAGCGACTCAACATGTGGAAATTTATTTTCTTAATATTTTGTATATTACTAGAGCCAATTGCCTCTCGAAGAGGCGGTGGATTTGGCGGAAGAGGATCTAGTGGTTCAAGAGGTTCATCTGGTACATTTGGAGGAAATTCGGGTGGATTTCAGAGTGGTGGACATGTAGGCGCACCATCTGGTGGTTTTAACCAGCCGAAAGCTGGAGGAGGATTTGGTGGTGGCGGTTTTGGAGGTGCTCCAGCAAGATCAAGGTATCATAGAAAAGTTGACATCTTGTTTTGAGATAGCGTCTTCTTAACTACTTAGAGATGCACAAGTTACAAAAAGTAACAAACAACCTTGTCATAAGCCAGAAATATACGAATTTTGAGCATGAAAATATTTTGTTCATCACTCTTGTCACCATGGACAATTTATGTTCGTGCTCAAAATTCAAAAATTTTTCCATTTTTTAACAAAAATATCAAAAATGCCCGGGTATACAATTTTTAAGTTTTTCTTTAAAAAATTATTTTTTTCCTAGACTCCCTCCCCCAAACCCATTTACGCCACTGTCTCAGGGTGTAAAATTTGGTCCATCTGTAACAATAGACAAAATATTTTCGTGGTCAAAATTTGCATATTTCTGTCCGGTGACAAAGATTGTCACCTTTTTTGTAACATCTCTACTAACATAATTTTCAGCTTCTCATCACACGGAAGCGGAATGGGCTCACCTTCTAGTGGCGGCGCATTCAAATCTGCTCTAGCCGGCGCCGCTATAGGTGGCTTGGCCGGAGTCGCAGTTGGTGGCTTGATTGCTCATGCAACAAGTCCATTCTCTTACGGTGGTCATAGTTACTACTGGGGACCCGAGTACTACAAATCAAGTAGTGGACAATTCATGTGCTCGATGCCATTGAATGATTTGATCAAAAACACTCCAACGGTTACAACAACAGCAGCTCCTGGTGCTAACGGAACCACTGTGTCCGATCCAAACAACGTGCTTCAAAATGTAATTTTTTTAAAATTTCGTAAAAAATTGAAAAATTCGTCAAAAGGCGCCATTTATACTTCCGTCGCATCGCGACAGTGCATTTTTGTGTCGTACGACACAAAATGCACTATCGCGTCACGATGCGACGGAAGTATAAATGGCGCCAAACGATTTTAAAAATTAAAAATTATATTTTTAGCTTCGATTCGAGAACGGTAGTAAACCCCATTCGATTGTGTGGAGTTGTAAAACTGGAACTGAAGTTTGTTGTGGTATGAAATACAGTTTTTTCTATAAATAAAATTGAAATTCCAGGCACGGAATGTTGTCCGAATCCACAAGCCTCCTCAGGTTCTACTGGTAGTAGCATTGCTGGTATTATAATTGGGTGAGAATTTTGAAGCTACTAATAGGGAACGGGGGGGGGGGTCACCCACGTAAAAAAATTTTCAAAATTTTTTTCTAGAAATGATCCCTCTGGGAGTGGAGAATATGCTGGGAATCTGAATTTGACATTTTCGAAGCGAAAAAACGCTTCCCTGATTTAAGAAAGACCTGTGTATTGAAGCGAAAAGTCAAAAAAATTGCATTTTGCGACTTTTCGCTTCAATACACAATACGCCTTCCCTGAATCAGGGAAGCGTTTTTTCGCTTTGAAAATGTCAAACTCGGATTCCCCCGCACGTTTTTTCTCTAGGAAGTCATTTTCAGAAAAAATTTTTGAAAATTTTTTCACGCGGGTGGCCCCTATTGTGTAGTAGCTCCAGAATTTCTAGACATTTTTTAATTTTAAAAAATTTTACATTTTGCTTTAAAGGACCTCCAAACTTGGGAAAAAGTTACCATTTTGTTAATATTTTTGAAAATTCATGAAAAATGGAGCATTTTTTGTGTTTACAGTAAATTCTGAATCGGCACAGTTGTTGATTACGTGCGTGTGAAGTTGCGTTTGTTTATTATAACGAAAACATCATAAAAAATTTACAAATTCATCAAAAATTGAACATTTCGTCAAAAATACAATGTTGCCTGATTCAATCGTTACTGTTTCCGGAAATATCTCCAAAATTTTCAGGAAACGGAAATTGGAAAATTTTCCAAATTTCTTGCGCAACTCTGCAATTATCTCGACAACTGTATAAATTTAGAATTTACAGAAAAATCAAAAAATTTTCTTTGTCATGAAATTTTCATAATATCAACAAAAATGGCAACTTTTCCAGCGGGTGTAGTAGGTCCCTTAAAGTTTCAATTTTAAAGTCTTGTTCACAACGCAGAAAAAAGTGAGAGCGAAGAAAAATAGTGAAGCAAAAAGTGAGAAAGAAAAATGGCAGTACTTTTCGTACAATTATGGTTCGTACGGATTTTTCGTACAATTGTTCTATACAATTATTTTTCGTACGAACTTTTCGTACAGTACTTTTCGTACGAACTTTTCCTACAGGTACTTTTAGATAAAAAAATTTTTTTGTCTAAAAGTACCTGTAGGAAAAGTTCGT
>OZJO01030368.1:0-23734 GCA_900406225.1 Acrobeloides nanus | reverse complement strand
CTTGGTAACGTTTACTACACAAGACCGATCGCGAAGACCTGCGGAAATCCATTGCGTGTTGGGCGGAAATAAAAGTTTGAGACCGATTGCGTGGACCTGGTAAAAAATCTGTTGCGCTTTTGGGTGAAATAAAAGGTCAGCGCATTGTAGTATAAGACCCCCGGGAAATACCCAAACTCCGAATTTTACAAGTCCCCCTTTATATTGGGTGACTTGTTTCTGACGAGCTTTTCGCGCGCGTATACATACAGTAGTGGACAAAAAACTTGGAACACCTCCCAAAATTAACATTCTGCAAAAGTTCAAGTTAAAACTTATTCAAATTCGTTTTTATACAAAATTATGATTTTTCATTCTAATTATGATTGTTAAGCAAAAAATGTCAGAAAAGCTATTCCGAAGGTAATCAAAAAGCTCATTATTGAAGATATAGATGCAGGAGAATCTGTTCGCAAGGTAATCGAGCGCTTTCATAACATTTTTTGGAATAATGTCGAAGTAACCTATGAGATTTATCCGCTAATTTTCAGGACACCACAACGGGCTTCATTCCATTCGGAGGTTGGACTGCTGAATCTGTTTTTATGCATCAATTTGCCGGCAATACTACTGGAATGCCGTGCTATTCAGGGCAATGGAATGTTGATTTTTACCTTGACAGTAATGGACAAAGGTTCAGATGGCCAAGAAAATCAAGCAAGTTAATCAGATTTTTATTAAAGTAAAAATATATTACGAAATCAAACTCCTTTTCAATAAATACCCGCTCTTAAAAATACACTGGCAGAATGGACTAATCTTAGCTTGCCTTTGGTTTTTTTACATTATAGTAGTAATTTCTATGCGAAAAACTTGATGTTGACGTCATTTTGATGGTCTGACCACTCCTAGGGGTTTATCTATGCGGGGTTCCTATCAACTATAGGACAAACTGGTGGGGGTAGAAATTGATTTTTTAAACGTGTAACCCCCAGATTTAGTGTTTCTGAAGCTGTGCCACATATTTTGATCTTGATTCTGACTACGCTACTGGGAGTTCCCCCCTCCCGGATCAACCCCGTAATTGCTAGCCCTTCCACATCAACCCCGCTATAAGGAAAAAAATTTTTTCCTTTAAATCAAAAATCTGAGCAGACCACGTTGTTGGTACCGTTGAGTAGAACAAAAAATGTTTTTATATCAAGAAGATCTAATGATACCAGACAAAGTTATTTCAAAAATACTATTTTTTGGACATTGAAACTAAAATTGCTATTTTGTTCTGAAGGAATTTTTTAAAAATTCTTGCGCCAATCGATTCAGTGACCTCAAAAACGGTAGTGTACCAATTTTCGTGAAAAACATATTCTTGGTTTTCGAGTAAAAAAACTTTATTGAGGGGCTGGGATTCGAACCAGCGACGTTCAGACTTCTGCGTGTAAGCTCGCATACACCACAATGTGCATGAGCCCGAACGTCGCTGGTTCGAACCTCAGCCCCTCAATAAAGTTTTTTTACTCGAAAACCCAGAATATGCTTTTCACGAAAATTGGTACACTATCGTTTTTGAGGTCGCTGAATCGATTGGCGCAAAAATTTTTTAAAAATTCCTTCGGGACAAAATAGCAATTTTCGTTTCAATGCCCAAAAAATCGTATTTTTGAAATAACTTTATTTGGTATCATTAGATTTTCTTGGTCCAAAAACATTTTTGGTTCTATTTAACGGTACCAACAACTTGGACTGCTCGGATTTTTGATTTCAAGGAAAATTCGAAATGGAGTTGATGTGCCTCCCCTTCCTCTCCAGTCGTGGCCATCTATGCCTCCATCCCAACGCTTGCATGTTTTTTTATAGGCATTTAAGAAATTTGTTAAGGTGTGAGATTTTCTCGGGCCCTCCTCTACTCTATGCTAACGTTAGTTATTGAATGATCCCTTATGATGATTTAGAAACCCCAACTCTCCTCCACGAAAGATGATTTTTGTGTGCATAAAAAATGCTCAAAAACATCGAATAAACAAGTTTTGAATCGATTCATAGAGTTCCCCATTTTGAGTCACACTTTGTCACTACACGCTTCGAAAAATGTAGCTGACAAAACAGTAGTAGACAGTCAGACATCATTTTAGTAGATTATAGAATTATAACATTTTCAATTTCTAACTTTTCTTTAGAGGTATTATAAACTAATGTATCTGGGTTCTAAATTTTAAAAATTATTAGCAGAAAATTGTATTCTAATTCATACTTTTGTAGTGCATTTTATATTTTCTATGCTTTTTCATAGTCTTCTTTTCCCTGTTCATAATATTTACTGCTGATTAGGATTCGAGCTTGTAACATGGATGATTGGAGTCGTATGAATCTTGTTTTTCATAATATGCAACTTTTGAAGTATTTTTATGATATATCTTCTATTCGAAGGAATAACATACCTAGAAAATCATTAGAAAAATGAGCATTATATTGAGTCGTCTCATATATTTCCGGCTTTTTACCCTTTGTCGGATTTTTATAAAAATGATATTCTGGGGGTTTCCTATACGAGAAATCGATTACACCCTTCAAAAAATGTTGAACTACAAGTATTGGGCTGATCCAAAAGTTCTGTCGTTTTTATATTCTGGGGGTTTCCTATATGAGAAATCGATTGCACCACCTCTGGTTCTGTAAATAAATTTTAAAAAAATACCCAACAACAAACAAATCAAATGGACCATGAATCATCAATGATATAAAGGTGAGCTGTAAATATATATATGTGTTGGGAATTTTTTGCCACAAAATATAAAGTGCAACAGTGCCCGGTATAAAACTAAAACCAGTCACTAGCCACAGTTGAATTAGTATAGCTTTATACAAGACTAATTGCATTTGATAAGTTTTTTCACTACGATCCTTTTTAGCTCGACGTATAAAAATGGCTGGCAAAAAGGAAAGGATTATAACAGTTAGAAGAGTCATAAAACCTATAGTATATCCAATAGTAATGACATTTGTATTTACGACTGAATCTGAACCAAAATCTAAAAAGGGAGTTAAAGGACCAATCCAGACAGTTACAACCATATGAAAAAAATGATATATTCGGAAAGATAATGAAAAATGGAGCATTTTTTGTTTTTACGGCATGTTCTGAATCGTTGTAGTTTTCGAGATAATTGCGTTTGAAATTTTGAATTTGTGTACAAGCTCTTCGTTGTAATGCACAAACTTTTTGAATTTTTTGCGGAAAAATCGATTTTTTAAATTTTCATAAAATGAACATTGTAGCAATTTTTTATAGCTAAATGAGACGAACAAAATGACACCAAAATTATCCAATTTGAACATTGTTTTGGGTTATTGAAACGAAAACATGAATCAGAATTTTCGTTTCAATAACCCAAAACAATGTTCAAATTGGATAATTTTGGTGTCATTTTGTTCGTCTCATTTAGCTATAAAAAATTGCTACAATGTTCATTTTATGAAAATTTAGAAAATCGATGCAAAAATCATTTTTCCGCGAAAAATTCAAAAAAGTTTGTGTATTACAACGAAGAGCTTGTAACAAACTCAAAATTTCAAACGCAATTACCTCGAAAACTACAACGATTCAGAACATGCCGTAAAAACAAAAAATGCTCCATTTTTCATGATCTTTCCGAATATATCATTTTTTCATATGATTGTAAATTACTGGACTGGTCCTTTAAGGAGGAATGGAGCAATTCTGCATTCAAGCTTGCTGAAAATGTTGCGGAAATGTATTGGAAAAGTTGCAAAAAATTTGCAACTTCTTCAAACCTTTCCCGCAATTTGCCAAAAGCTTGAATGCAGCCTAAAGGCTTACTAAGAGGGTGCTCAAACGGTGGTCCAACCGGGAAGATTGGAAATTTACCGTTCCTTGATATGCCGGAACACCAAACAACTCAAAAGCATGCTCAATTTTTCAAGATCCCTCAATTGGGAACCACTACAGTTAGGAAAAAGAAAAATCGAAACCCTGGCGTAATATCAAACGCTTACAAAGAACCTTTCTTCCTTGAAGTTCGTTATCAAATATTTCTTCTGTTCCATTGTGATGTAGGCTTTGTTCGATTATAATTGACCTACGCGATTCGATACCGAAATAAAGTAAAGCAATGAACATTATTTGGCAAGTCAAAACTAAGACTACAAGATTTTTCGGCTTATTCATTAATTCTATTAATTTCGTAATGTTCAACAGGTTGCAAATTCGAAAAGCTAGCGATAAAAATATGCCCAATAAAAGATTAGCTGCGAACAACAGAAGCAATTCAAGTACTATAGTCCATTCATCAAGGCTTAGATAGTTTTCAAAAACACCATTTATAAGAACATAGAAATAAGGGCTTAAAATCGAAGGGGAAGCAAGTAAGAGTATAGTATCTGCAAGCGTTCTCCACACAAGTTCATTAATCATATACCATCGATAGATTTCCATTTTTTTGCTTCTAGCAATAATATAAGTTAAAAATGATGTGCCAATGATTTGTAGAGTCCATGCAATGAAATCAATAGTCTTAGTGGCAATTATAACCGAGTTATTGATTTCGTACATGGTTTTCTGTCGGAGAGGGATGAAACAAAATTCAATTATACACAGTCAAGGGATAAGTGAAATTCTTTGCCTTATTGATTTCATCAAGCATCTTAAATGCAGGTGTATTCAATTGGAACAAATTACATTTCTAACGCTGCTATTTCTTAGAATTCTTAATGCGTCGAATGAAGTCACGGCTGGCTGAAAAAAGCCGTAGAATGTACGCATTTGAGGAGGCTTGACTACTCTGACTTCAATTCCGTTCGAAATCTAGGTAGCAGGTATCAAAATCACCGTATCAAAAATTTTCAAAATCGTAATCCGCATCTTAATTGGAATCCAGAAAATTTCGCTATTTTTTCAGTAATGTGTTCTAGCCATTTTCAAGTAACAAAATTTCTAGTTGCGCATTTCTAGTTTGCAGTTAAAGGTGCGTTCAAGCATGTCAAAAGTTGTTAGAAACTTGTCAAAAAGGCATCCCTGCGTGGTCGTATTGCATATAGTCCATTTCAACCAGTATTTTCCTTTCTTAAGAATCTTATTGTAAGAATTCTTAATTTTGGGTGAAATTAGGACTTCTTACAATAAGATTCTTAAAGAGGGGTACAAAGAAGAGACTATTCTCAAAATTTTTTTGCCAAAACAGCCTATATATAGATAAATCATGCGAAAAGTCGATTGCGCATATTCTCGAAGCGTGAAAATATTTCCTTGACCCTAATTCAGGGAAATAAATGTGTGTATTGAAGTGAAAATCAAACAATTTTGAAATTTCTCCCTCAAAATCATATTTCTGTGGGTAATTTCATGCTGTGAATCGATTGCGCGCATTCTCGAAGATTGAAAACGCTTCCCTGGCCCTGATTCAGGGAAATTAGTACATGTTGGATTTTTACTTCAATACTCACTCTTATTTCCCTGAATCAGGGTCAAGGAAGCATTTTCAAGATTCGAGAACGCTCGCAATCGATTTTTTGCATGAAATTACCCCCAGAAATATGATTTTGAAGGAGAAATTTTAAAATTTTACGATTTCCGCTTCAATACACGCATCTATTTCCCTAAAGTCAAGGAAGCATTTGGCGCGCAATCGATTTTACCCCTATATGTTTCGAAAAAATTTATTTTTGAGAATAGTTCCTTTGTACCCCCTTTTAAAGGGAAGTGCGGTTTATGGTCACAAAGATTGACTAGGAAGTACGGAAAGTTAATTAATTGTCGGAAATCTTTAAGACAGCAACTAGAATTTATGTCACCTAGGAAACATGGACTATTATAGAACTTTGCGATCAACATAGAAATAGTTTGTACAGTAAAAAACTTCGTGTACCGTCACTTCGTCGAAAACGTCAGTTCGTCGATTGCGTCACTTAGTCGAAACGTTACTTGGTCGACTACGTCACTTGGTCAACCACGTCACTTGATCTATCCGTCTACTGTCACTTCGTCGATTGCGACACTTAGTCGAACCATTACTTGATCGACACATCAATTAGTCAACACGTCAATTGGTCGATTTGTCACTTGGTCGACTAAGTCATATGGTTATTTGTGCGGTCGGTGCCATTGAGTGTTCGAGCATTCCATCGGTTGATTTCAAATAGTGGATCCATTCTTACACCACGTCTTCCGGTTGGCCGACCAATATAAGTATTTTCAAAATAATCGACAAACTGATCGAGACTCTGATCAAGCATATTTTTCAAGGCTTCAAAAGCTGGTATAATGTCTCTTGGTGGGACAAAGGCCAAGGACCGAATCTAAAATTTTGTTTTTTTGAAAATTATTTTCGAATACCATTTTCAATTATCGGCTAATTATAATATCAGCATCAGCAATACAACGTAAAACCAATTCATCAATATGTCATCTGTGAGACTGGGCAAAATGGAAAAAAACAAAAGAATATGGTAATTCTTTGACGGCACATGGGTCGACCAGGTGACGTGGTTGACCAAGTGACGTAGTCGACCAAGTGACGTGGTCGACCAAGTGACGTTTCGACTAAGTGACGGGTCGACCAAGTGACGTGTCGACCAAGTGACGTTTCGACTAAGTGACGGGTCGACCAAGTGACGTGTCGACCAAGTGACGTTTCGACTAAGTGACGCAGTCGACGAACTGACGTTTTCGACGAAGTGACGTGAAACCAAAAAACTTAAATGTTCCAAAAAATGACCTTTGTGTTTGTCTCATAAAATTTTTTAATGAAATATTTAAACTTTTAGGCAAAAAATTATTTCACTTGTTTCATAAATTTTTCGGAATTTAATCCAGACAACGTCAAAGAACATACAAAAATAATATACAAAACAGAAAAATGTGCACAATTTCGAAAGATTGCTTCGCTTTTTAAACAAGGACAAATAAGGATCTTTTTCAAAAATAAGAACGTTTCTTATTAATATGAACATTTAAAAAAATTTCGGTCTCTCAAAATAAGGATAAATCTTATTAATAAGGACTAATAGCATCCCTGGTTGAAACGATATTATTTTGATTTCGTTTAAATATCATGACAACGTTAGACTGGATGGCATTGACGTTTGTATGAGTTACGCATTTGAAGAGACAAGTGATAACGATATAACACTGAGATCTCAACTCTTTTTGCATAATTAACATTATCGAAACAGTAATCAGGCCTGAAAATTATTATGTATTAGCGACGAACATTCAAAAGAAACATAATCTTCAAAACTTTTACTTAACCATGCTTAAAGGGGAGCCCAAAGTAGGGTCGAGTAGAAAATTAAAAAAAATTTTTTAACGTGACTCTTTACGGATAATTTTATGCGAGGAACCGATTGCGCGCATTCCCGAACCTTGAAAACGCTTCTTTGACCCTGATTCAGGAAAAAATCAAAACTTTTTCTTAACGACAAATAAAGCATGCATTTGTTCATAATAAAAATCAACCCTAACAAACTTTATATAACTCTCTTTACGTAAATAGATTTATATTCGCTTCAAAACACCGATCTCTTCCCCCGGATCAGGGCCAAGGAAGCGTTTTCAAGGTCCGGGAATGCGCGCAATCGATTCCTCGCATAAAATTACCCCTAAAGGGTCACTTGTTAAAAAAATTTTCTACTCGACCCTACCTCCCCTCCCCCCCCCCTTCAGCTTAACTAAAAGGTGAGTCCCAGAACACTCTAGGTGTGTGCCGGTTTCGGTGTCCCTTGCTTACGCTACTGTATACAGTGCTTCTTAAACTCAACGGGCTGCAAATCTAGAACACTTGTGGATTAAGGGCCCATGTCTTGGAAGCCCAATGGAATTTTCTGACACCCCGTGTACAATCACTTCCAGACTTGCAAAAGTCGCAAAAATCATAAAACTTCTTACTTTTAGTTAAAGTCAGGGCAAACAAAATAGTTTTTAAAGGTGTATCCGGCCACACAAGTATTACGAAGTCTGGGATAATTATTAGAATAAACTCGTTGAGTATGATCAGACAAACAAGAAAATTGTATCGCATAAGCTTTTTGAGTTGAGCCGTGCCAATGGAATGCCCAGAAGTGTGGTTTTTTGCTCGAACAACCTAAATTCTCGGCAAGAGGACTTTTGGAAAAAAGTTTGGGAGCATGGGGGAAAATTCGAGGAATAGTGTTAGATAACCCGACACGTCCCCGAACTTTCTCCGAAAGTCCTCTGGATATTTTTCACCCCTATATCCAACAACCGCTTTTTCGAAAATGCTTACCTGTCGTAGTTTTATAGTTATCGGAATGTATAGGAGCATTCCTATTAGAGTTGAAGAAGCTCTTGTCACCCGCACGATTTCGTTTATCGTAGGATATGTAATGCCAGTAAAATCGCATGTTCCCATTATCTAGGATGTCAGAATTGCATTCATGAAATGACTGAAATACCTGGACATTGCCATAGTCGGGATTTCCATAAGTGCTTATCAAAGCATATACGAAAATTGGTAGTACAAGACTGTAGCCTAGTGAAGATATCAGCACAGCATATCTTCTCGAAAAACTAAGATATCTTAGCGGCACATATACTGCTAGACAACGGTCTAGTGCCAGCGCCAATGTTATCAGTCCTGATCCCGGGAAAGTGATTATCATCAAGATGATATGAAGAGTTTGGAAGCATACGCCACGATTGTAAATAGGAATATCTACAAGGTGTTCATAACGTCTCTAGCTTTAAAAATTCAAGTGTTATAAAACTAAAAGCTATTAACAAGCGATTGTTTTTTGTCTAGCGATGGATTTTCTATAAGAATATTTGGCATCAAAATGACCAGAAAGTGACCAAAAATTCAATTTTTAATGGCCAGAAACCTGTTGGCATGACTTAGAACCATGTTACAATTTTAATGCCATTGGAGATTGCTAGGTTTGAGATGATNTTTGTCTAGCGATGGATTTTCTATAAGAATATTTGGCATCAAAATGACCAGAAAGTGACCAAAAATTCAATTTTTAATGGCCAGAAACCTGTTGGCATGACTTAGAACCATGTTACAATTTTAATGCCATTGGAGATTGCTAGGTTTGAGATGATAGAAAAACTATTCACTTAGACATGCATTGCTTCAATTACAATCTGTAAGCTGAGACGAGTTTAAGTGTCGATGTGCACCTCGGTATTTTCTATATAGAGCTCAATGCGTTTTGTGTAATTGTACAGGGTGCGACAAAAGTTCCCGTGATTTTTTGAATTACTGCATATAGTATTTTGGCTATAACTTTTTAACCTTACACCCAATTCCGATGGTCTTTGTGTCATTCGATAGCTTGAATTTACAGCTATCCAATGACACCAAGATCATCGAAATTGGATGTAAGGTTAAAGAGTTATGGTCAAAATACGATATGCAGTAATTCAAAAAATCACGGAAACTTTGCCGCACCCTATAGAGGTTCATATTTCTTTCTAGAATAATATATTCTTTTTGTTCACGGAATTTACAGACAAAAACAATCGCTTGTCAACATCTTTTAGTTTGGTTGAAACATGAATTTTAAAGTCCGAGGCCTTATGCGTGAGGGATATATATTGCATGATTCAAGTGAATTTCCTTACTTGTATTGTTTAAATACAATAGCAGCTTAAAAATAGACGCAGAATTAGGTCCTAGACTGAAGAAAAACTCGTGTAAAAGATTAATGAATAGAATAATATATTCTTTTTGTTCACGGAATTTTTGCTTCGCTATAATGACTACCATGATAAAAATAGTCAGTACCATGATTACACTAGACTCGGCTAATCCGATGTAAAATGCATAATATGGTAGGGTCGAAGTCGAAATATTTGAATATAGAACCATTTTGTTGAAAGAAAGCTTTTCCACCAGAAGCTCAAAAAACCAGAGTAGCTAAGAAACTATATGCAATGGGAAACTATAAAGGTCATTCGGTACTACTCAAAATTAGGTGATCAAAATGACAGGGAAAATTTTTTTCGATTTTTTCTAAAATGACCTATATAGGGGTAATTTTATGAGGGAAATTGTTTGCGCGCATTCCCGAAGCGTGAAAACGCTTCCCTGACCCTGATTCAGTGACTATGCATGTGTATATTACAACGAAAATCAAAAAATATTCTGTTTATTACCCGAAAGCCGACTTTCTAGGGGTAATGTTATGCGAGGAATTGATTGCGCGCATTGTTGAAGCGTGAAAACGCTTCCTTGACCCCGATTCAGAAGGCGGTATGTGTGTATTGAAATGAAATAAAATTCAGTTTTTCATTGTAAAATTAACTTTCTATAGATAAAAATTCAATCAATTCTCTTGATTCATGGATAAAGACTCATTTTTACGCTTCAGAAATGCGCGCAATCGATTTCTCGTCTAGAAAAGTCTATAGAAAGTTAATTTTACAATGAAAAACTGGATTTTATTTCATTCCATTTCAATACACACATACCGCCTCCTGAACCAGGGTCAAGGAAGCGTTTTCACGCTTCAACAATGCGCGCAATCAATTCCTCGCATAAAATTACCCCTAGAAAGTCGGCTTTCGCGTAATAAACAGAATATTTTTTGATTTTCATTGTAATATACACATGCATAGTTCCTGAATCAGGGTCAAAGAAGCGTTTTCATGCTTCGGGAATGCGCGCAAACGATTCCCTGCATAAAATTACCCCGGTCATTTTTAGAAAAAAAAGTCGAAAAAACTTTTTCAGGATCTAGAACCCTGTCATTTTGATCAACTAATCCTGAGTAGTATCGGTCATTCAAATAAATTCATTAAGAAGACAAAAGTCCTTTGTAAAGAGCAAAATTTTATAATCAATGTAAAGTTTTAATTAATTTGTCAAATGTTTTTAGAAAATTTTCACAGGACAACAATGATCATGAGAGGGTACGAGAGCTTAAAATATAGACTAGGTAAATGCATGCAATTGCGTGATCTCCAAGTTTCGTACTTAATTGTTAATGTTAAAAATGTCCTTAGCTTTTCAAACAATCACCATTAGGGTGCTTGTTTGAAAAGCTAATTGAATCACATCTGACGTAAATAAACCCACATGTTTTCAGTGAAAAAATTATTATATTATTCAACAAAACGCCACATATCAATCAAAGTCTCCACAAACTGATCAACTCTTGGAATTCTGAGGCACATCAAAATGAAACAAATAAAAATGGAACAAAAATCCACAAGTGCAAAACAGCCGCAAGTAGAAATCGATCATAACAGTTTCGGACTGTATGCCATCAGAAAAGCATGGCAATAAGGCCATCCAGTGCTCCATCGATAACTGCAAAGATCCAGTTTATATTCTGGAATACACTAATCGTCTTCTTGAGCTCGAAGTTTGTCAATTCCATGTATATAAGACAGTAAAAACATTGAAATAACCGGTTATCCTCTTCACCTTAGGTGCCAAGGTAGCCCCAAAAGCAAAAAAAGTATGTAGTACCATATAAAAAGTGTCAAGATAGTCCCATAAAGGGTCTAAAAAAGCGCTAGCCGTCTGGAATTTCGAATTTCCGGACGCGAGCCGTCCAGAAATCGTCTGAAAATTGTGAGAATGCACTATTTTTAGACGCTAGCGCATTTCCGAACGGCTAGCGTCTGAAAATGCGATTTTCGAACGGCTAGCGCGCACCTTTAACCTTAGCTTTTTAAACCAAAAAAGCAATTTTCTAAAGATTTGCGTTCATTTAAATACATTTTTGTTCGTAAACGGAAAAAATAACAACAACCGTTCAAATTTAAATGCTTCCTTGACCCTGATTCAGGGAAATAAATGTGTGTATTGAAGTGAAAATCGAACAACTTTGAAATTTCTCCCTCAAAATTATATTTCTGGGGGTAATTTCATGCAAAAAATCGATTGCGCGCATTCTCGAAGCTTAAACACGCTTCCCTGGCCCTGATTCAGGGAAATTAGTACATGTTGGATTTTCACTTCTATACACACTCTTATTTCCCTGAATCAGGGTCAAGGAAGCATTTTCAAGATTCGGGAATGCGCGCAATCGATTTTTCGCAAGAAATTACTCCCAGAAATATGATTTTGAATGAGAAATTTCAAAATTTTGCGATTTTCGCTTCAATACACACATCTATTTCCCTGAAGTCAAGGAAGCATTTTGCGCGCAATCGATTTTCGCATGATTTTATCCCTATATAGGCTATTTTGCCAAAAAAATTTGTTTTTGAGAATAGTTCATTCTTTGTACCTCCTTTTAAAAGGAGGTGCGTTTGTGGTCAAAAAGATTGACTAGGAAGCACGGAAAGTTAATTAATTGTCGGAAATCTTTAAGACAGCAACTAGAATTTGTGTCACCTGGGAAACATAGGCTATTTTAGAAATTTGCGATCAACATAGAAATAGTTTGTACAGCAAAAAATTTAAATGTTCCAAAAAAATGACCTTTGTGTTTGTCTCATAAAGTTTTTTAATGAAATATTTAAACTTTTAGAAAAAAAATTTATTTCACTTTTTTTATAAATTTTTCGGAATTTAATCCAGACAACATCAAAGAACATACAAAAATAATATACAAAACAGAAAAATGTGCACAATTTCGAAAGGTTGCTTCGTTTTTTAAATAAGAACAAATAAGGATCTTTTCCAAAAAAAGAACGTTTCTTATTAATATGAACATTAAAAAAAATTTCGCTCTCTCAAAATAAGAATAAATCTTATTAATAAGGACTAATAGTATCCCTGGTTGAAACTTTATGTCACCTAGGAAACATGAGTTGAAACAGTATTATTTTGAGTTCGTTTAAATATCACGACAACGTTAGACTGGGCGACATTGACGTTTGTATGAGTTGCGCATTTGAAGAGACGAGTGATGACAATATAACACTGGGATCTCAACTCTTTTTGCGTAATCAAAATTATCGAGACGGTAATCAGGCCTGAAAATTATTCTGTATTAGCGACGAACATTCAAAAGAAACATAATCTTCAGAACTTTTACTTAACCATGCTTAAAGGGGGAGTCCAAAGTAGGGTCGAGTAGAAAATTTTAAAAAAATTTTTAACAAGTGACTTTTTATAGGTAATTTTATGCGAGGAATCGATTGCGCGCATTCCCGAACCTTGAGAACGCTTCCTTGACCCTGATTCAGGGAAAAATAAAAAAATTCTTTCTCAACAATTAAAGCACGCGCTAACACATTTGTTTATAATAAAAATCAACTCTAACAAACGTTTATAACTCTCTTTACGTAAATAGATTGATTTTCGCTTCAAAACACCGTTCTCTTCCTTGAATCAGGGTCATCGAAGCGCTTTCACAGTTCGCAAGTGCGCATAATCGATTCCTTGACTAGAAAAACCTAAGAATCGACTGTTTTCACATAAAAATCCTAAAATGTTTGATTTTCGTTTCAATACACCAATTCCTCGCATAAAATTACTCCTAAAGTGTCACTTGTTAAAAAAAGTTTCTACTCGACCCTACTTTGGACCCTACTCCCTTTAAGCTTAATCAAAAGGTGAGTCCTAGAACACTCTAGGTGTGTGCCGGTTTCGGTGTCCCTTGTTTACGCTACTGTATACAGTGCTTCTTAAACTCAACGGGCTACAAATCTAGAACACTAGTGGATTAAGGGCCCATGTCTTGAAAGCCCAATGGAATTTTCTGACACCCCATGAACAATCACTTCCAGACTTGCAAAAGTCGCTAAAATCATAAAACTTCTTACTTTTGGTTAAAGTCAGAGCAAACAAAATAGTTTTTAAAGGTGTATCCGGCCACACAAGTATTACGAAGTCTGGGATAATTATTAGGGTAAACTCGTTGAGTATGATCAGACAAACAAGAAAATTGTATCGCATAAGCTTTTTGAGTTGAACCGTGCCAATGGAATGCCCAGAAGTGTGGTTTTTTGCTCGAACAACCTAAATTCTCGGCATGAGGGACTTTTGAAAAAAGTTTGGAAGCATGGGGGAAAATTCGAGGAATAGTGTTAGATAACTCGACACGTCCCCGAACTTTCTCCAAAAGTCCTCTAGATGTTTTTCACCCCTATATTCAACAACTGCTTTCCGAAAATGTTTACCTGTCGAAGTTTTATAGTTATCGGAATGTATAGGAGCACTCCTATTAGAGTTGAAGAAGCTCTTGTCGCCCGGACAGTTTCGTTTATAGTAGGATATGTAATGCCAGTAAAATCACATGTTCCCAGTATCTAAGATTTCAGAATTGTTTTCATGAAATAACTGAAATACCTGGACATTGCCATAGTCGGGATTTCCATAAGTGCTTATCAAAGCATATATGAAAATTGGTAGTACAAGACTGTATCCTAGTGAAGATATCAGCACAGCATATCTTCTCGAAAAACTAAGATATCTTAGCGGCACATATACTGCTAGACAACGGTCTAGTGCCAGCGCCAATGTTATCAGTCCTGATCCCGGGAAAGTGATTATCATCAAGATGACATGAAGAGTTTGGAAGCATACGCCACGGTTGGAGAAAGGAATATCTACAAGGTGTTCACACTTAACGTCCCTGGCTTTAAAAATTCAAGTGTCAACCAAACTAAAAACTATTGACAAGCGGTTGTTTTTGTTTAGCGATGGGAATTTTATAAGAATATTCCCACCCTGGAGTCCTACCGTGACATGGAGGTCTCATGGAGAATGTAACAATATAAATGGACTGTTACGTGATGCTGTGACTCAAAAGTATTATTTATTAGCTATATCATCAACCAAGACAGCTAGTGGATTAGCGAGAGCAAGACTGAAATGCCTTTGGCCATTCGACCTAGATAGGTCTTTATTAGGCTCTTGTGCTTTTACCTCTGCAATATTCAACACATAACAATGCTATTTTCTCGCGCCACATGTAATCGTCGATGTTCGCATTTCTTGGGAAAAGTAAGGTCCCAACAAGCTGAGTTTCGAAATGGATGCCCAAACGCAAACCCATGAAGAGGCTACTTGTGACGCCACTAGTGCGGGTTTTTCTGCAGCCAATAGCGATAATTATGGCGGTTCACCTCTCCAATTCGATACACAGCGCATTCATAAAAAAACCCACAATTTTTGAAGGAGATCTGGATCACTCATTGATGTGCTCAAGTTGCTTCTTAGAAGTTGATGAAGACAAGGATCCCATTAGCACGAGGTGTCTCACAAAAACATTACATGCTCCGCGTTGTCATAGAATTTGTATGGGCGAAATTTTAAAATTTCGGAGATCTTATGGACTGAACTGACGACACTAGTGTCCGTTTCACTGACAACATTGTGCAGAGAGGAAAGCGGTTAATCAGACAAAAACAATCACTTGTCAACATCTTTTAGTTTGGTTGAAACGTGAATTTTTAAAGTCCGAGGCCTTATGCGTGAGGGATACATATTGCATGATTCAAGTGAATTTCCTTACTTGTATTGTTCAAATACACTAGCAGCCTAAAAATCGACGCAGAATTAGATCCTAGACTGAAGAAAAACTCGTGTAAAAGATTAATGAACAGAATAATATATTCTTTTTGTTCACGGAATTTTTGCTTCGCTATAATGACTACCATGATAAAAATAGTCAGTACCATGATTACACTAGACTCGGCTAATCCTATGTAAAATGCATAATATGGTAGGGTCGAAGTCGAAACATTTGAATATAGGCCCATTTTGTTGAAAAAAAGCTTTTCCACCAGGAGCTCAAAAACCAGAGTAGCTAAGAAACTATATGCAATGGGAAACTATAAAGGTCATTCAAATAAATTCATTAAGAAGACAAAAGTCCTTTATAAAGGGCAAAATTTTATAATCACTGTAAAGTTTTAATTAATTTGTCAAATGATTTTAGAAAATTTTCACAGGAGTACAATGATCATGAGAGGGTACAAGAACTTAAAATATAAACAAGGTAAATGCATGCAATTGCGTGATCTCCAAGTTCTACTGAACTACCCTAACGATGGGCGAAAACTTTGGCTTCCTCTTCATTGCACAAAATAAAACATAAGCTCAAAATACAGACGCCATTTTTTTCATATAAATGCTACTTTATGCGATAGCGGCAAAAATTTTAATAAACCTACAAAAAGTACATAAGTTTTTAAAACTCAAAAGACGAAATTCGTTTTCTGGAAGGTAGGGATAACTATCGAATACTAATGAATATCTTTTTGTGGTTTATGGTTAACTCGGATTTGAAAACAATGCTCTACAAAGTTGTTCGTCAGCATCGGTGATATAGATTTGAAAAAAAATCCTATCGAAGTTCATTTTCTGGAAGGAGATATACATCCGTATTCGAAAGGCTTTCTATCGAATACTAAAAAATAGCTATCGAATACTGATGTATATCTCTATACAGAAATTGAAATTGATAGGATTATTTTCAAAACTATGCATCCAATGCAGATGAACAAATTATAAAACATCGTTTTCAAATTCGAGTTAACCATAAAAAGTTACAGTAAAAATAGTGTGGCCTTGTTATTGGCTAGCCCAATATAGTGTGTGATGTTTGTGAGGAAAATATAAAGCAACCATTTATTAGACTAGCATAAATGAGACTATTTAACAAACTTCATAGATGTATTAGTAATAGAAAAACCAAAATTGAGAATTGACCGGATATAAACATTATACAACATAATAAGAAAGATGGGATCGCATGAATGGACGGATTTAAAAAGGAGAAGGAGTCGACAGAGAGCCTTTGTTGCTACTTTAATTTTTGCATGTGTCCTTACTTTTGACCCCCGAAGCTTATTTTTTGACTGAGTTGTTCTTATTTTTAAGAATTTTCAATACGATCTCTACATAAGTTGGCTTTCTATCGTTAGTTTAGTAGAACTCGGAGATCACACAATTACATGCATTTACCTAGTTTATATTTTAAGTTTTCGTACTCTCTCATGATCACCGTAGTCTTGTGAAAATTTTCAAAGAACATTTGACAAATGAATTAAATCTTTACAGTTGATTATAAAATTTTTCCCTTTATAAAGGACTTTTGTCTTAATGAATTTGTTTAAATGGACTTTATATAAGTTTCTCTTTACATGTGGTTTCTTAGCTACACTGGCTTTTTGAACTTCTCGTGGAAAAGCTTTTTTTCAACAAAATGGGCCTATATTCAAATGTTTCGACTTCGACCCTACCATATTATGCATTTTACATCGGATTAGCCGAGTCTAGTGTAATCATGGTACTAACTATTTTTATCATGGTAGTCATTATAGCAAAGCAAAAATTCCGTGAACAAAAAGAATATATTATTCTGTTCATTAATCTTTTACATAAGTTTTTCTTCAGTCTAGGACCTAATTCTGCGTCGATTTTTAAGCTGGTATTGTATTTAAACAATACAAGTAAGGAAATTCACTTGAATCATGCAATATATATCCCTTACGCATAAGGCCTCGGACTTTAAAAATTCACGTTTCAACCAAACTAAAAGATGTTGACAAGCGATTGTTTTTTCTATATGGGTATACTCAGATTATGTAAGAATGGATTGTTCAAATAAAAGAAATAAACTTTAAAGCTTTATTGGAAACAGGGTCTGAAAAAGAGGCCGAGGCCCCGGGATTCTAGGGGGCTTTTGGAGCCGACGGAGGCTTTTGGTCATTTCAATAAGTTTTTGCTCTTTGATAAGTTTCGCCCCTTTCGGACCCTGATTGGAAATACATAATATATACTAATCGTCTTATTCACAACCTTGACGGCTGACAACCGTTCGGTTCTTTTATATCCCAAGCGACTGACGCGCAAACCAATTCAAGTGATTTATCGTAGGCTCTCCTCTCAAAACAGGTTCGGAAGAGCAGTATTTATTTCAGGATACTATATCTGACTGCTCTGGCGATTGGAATTTTATAAGAAGAATTTCCAGATAAAGTGAAAGAATAATTGCCTTCCTCTCTGCACAATGTGGCCAGTGAAACGAATTAGTGTCGTTAGTTCAGTCCATAAGATCTCCAAAATTTTAAAATTTCGCCCATACAATTTCGCCCATAATTTCGCCCATACCCTATGACATTCACAAGCTTCACGACGCGGAGCATGTAATGTTTTGTGAGGCACTCTGTGTTAATGGGATCCTTGTCTTCATCAACATCTAAGAAGCAACTTGAGGACATCACCGAGTGATTCAGATTTTGTGGTTTTCTGATGAATGTACTGTGTATCGAATTGGAGAAGTGAACCGCCATAATTATCGCCATTAGCCGCAGATCCCGGGAAAGTGATTATCATCAAGATGACATGAAGAGTTTGGAAGCATACGCCACGACTGGAAAAAGGAATATCTACAAGGTGCTTATAACGTCCCTGGCTTTAAAAATTCAAGTGTAAATAGTAAAAATCACGGTTTTTTTAAGAGACACTTTCTTGTGTGTTCAAAGGTTACCTTAAACGGTTCGAACACGCTCCAAGTTGAATTTATTTAGTGAGATTAACACACGGGAAAGTTTTTAAAAGTCATTTCGAGTCAAAATCCTATCCCTAAAAAAGTTCAAAACCGTGTTCGAAGCTCAATACCATCGATTTTACGTGTATTTTTTGAATTTTCTAACCTCTCTAAAACACCCAAGATAATTTTTATCGGCCAAAATTTCAGCAGATGTACTTCAATATGGAAAACATTCTAGCGAGATTTTGAAAAAATCCGAGAAAAATTTTTTTCGGTCTCTAACTTCTAATACCGTAATAGAAATTAGAGACCGAAAAAATGTTTTCATAATTTTGTCGTTATTCTTTGCAGCTGGCTTGGCTGTGTAATTGTAGATCATAGATCGGCAAGTGGGGGGAGCCTCCCCCCCTCCCTGACCCACTACACACGAGCTCAAAATTGAGGGGGACCACTCACTCATGGGCCCAAAATTGAGGGGTGATCACGCATAGATCCCGCCGAACACATGATATGGTGTATAAAAATTGGGTATCAGATGACTACCTCAAGCTAAAAAAAGGTCGTTTTTGGTGGAGGTGGTGGGGGACCACCTCATCGGGGGTCCCCTCCCCCACCTTGTCGATCTATGTTGTAGATGAATCCTCTTTTGAAACAATAGGTTTATAAAATTTATAAAAAAAGGTTTATAAAATTCATTAGGCCTAAGCCTAAAATTTATTTCATTTTTCTGTGCAACTGCAGCCATCTTCTGTTCGAAATATTCCCAAACTTTTGAAAGACGCTTTCTGTAAGGTTTGCTGCCACAGAAATTTTGGCATTTTTTGAACTAGCATAGTTGAAAGCCTAGGGGTATGGCGTTTTTTAAAACAATCTGGAAGCTTTTCTGTGCATTGAGTCTTTTTAAGAAAAGTCGAAATTTACAGAAAAAGTCCTTTAGGCTCTATCAGAAGGTGCTTGAAGCATGTTTGAATGAGTCATAGAGTTTCTATATGACAACATTTTGCTAGCAGCAGATGGGTTAACCACCGATTTCACCACCGCAGTTCTCGTTTTTATGCCAAAAAATGCAAAGAAACTCTGACGAATTCGTCTAAATTTTGGGTGTTCTTTTTTATATTTTTTATATGACTAAAAACTACTCATTCATGGCCAAATATAGAAAAGGGTTCACTCCGCTTTCGAAAATCCATATGAGATTCCCGAGGAAACCATTATAGCTAGAATCAAGATAGACATATAGAATGTTCCAATAAACAACGAGAAACACACCCACGACTCCAATTATGATTGCCTAAAAAAGAATATTTAAAAACGACTAACGATTGGACAGCAATAATGAGAGCCCACAGAAAGAGTACATCACCAACATACCTGTATCAAAAGTTTGACTTCATTTTTAAGATCCTTCTTTGTAAGATACGTACTTTTCTAAACAGTCTATAAACGGCCAAAAAGTTCTACAACTTACAATGATCAATAACTTCAATATCGTCAAAACATAACATATAGCTCCCAAAATCAACTGGCTGACCGAGATAATGGTTGAAATAACCGGGATATTTAAATCCTTGTACTCCGTTACGAAACCCCAAGATTGGAAACTTCCATCATATAAGACACTAGTTATAGGCGATAGGAAAACCGCTGTAGCCAAGCAACACCATATCCAACATAAGATTATCCACATCTAAACCGAAAACATAGGTGAACAAAGAGAGGATACTGAATCCTCAAATACGATTTAGTTGGAATTATACTTAAACATTTTGGACCAAAAATATGAATTGGTTACTCATTTTTCTAGGGAACTTTTTCTCGATACTAATTGAGGGGGTACAGTACCTCCTGTTGTTCACCTATGCCAACTAACACATTTAGATAGTTAAAGAAACCTTTAAAAGTTTTCCTTCAAAAATTCTGACAACATGTGGCTTGAAACACAAGGTTACAAACCGATTGAATGCAAGTAGAAAGGTGAACGGGACAAATCCATAGTAAGCGCCATTTAGAATAGCTCCACAGATCTAGAAATATGGTCAAAAGTAGAAAAAGTTGGTGCATACTTTGACGATCCAAGATTTCTTGGAGACCGTCCAGATTGTAAGAGGTAATGCTGAGCAGTGGAAAATTAACTGGATAATATCAGTGATGCCTAAGTGAAAGATGATTTTGTAAACAGGAGCTCCATAGGTTTTCTTTTCTCTGTACAGGATCTAAAAAAGTCTAAGTTCAAGATTAGGATTGGGGGATAGGATCACAGTTGCACAACCCCGGTACCCTAGTAAAATTTTACCGGGAAGTAGGTTATGGGGTAGGAAGCAGGGCTGAACCGGATGAAAAAAATTATCGGATACCGCTACCGAAAACTTAACGGATGAAAAAAATTAACGGATTACCGCTACCAAAATTCCGGTAAGCTCGAAAATTACCGATTTACCGTCATTACCGCTACCGAAATATCGGTAGCGGTTCAGCCCTGGTAGGGAGTGAGGTAGGTCAGGGGGTGGGAGAGGGGTAGGTCATCAGTCTCCAGCGCCTGAGGACCCCCTTTCAAAAAAAGGTCGCCAAACTGCGGAGGGTGGGGTGGGTCATAAAAACAAAAATTTTCGACCGGGGTCTATGCAACTACGGATAGGATAGGCTACAAAATCAAACTTTAAAACGAACCCATAGTATGACCAAATAAGGCACTAGCTGAAAAATGCACAAAACCACATAGCTTGAAGTCTTGGCCAAGTCTATTGCCGACGGCAATGTTGCGTTAGACATGCTTTAGCATATAAACATACGATTGCTAGAATTTTTTGCGCGTTATGAATTTTTAATTGCATGTATCTTCTTTAAATACCGCTTCTAGTCGTCATAGATCTATGCTCATATGATTTTTTGTTCAGAAGCTCTGTGATGCTCATAATTATAGTCTTATAATGAATTAACAGACATGATTTGTGCATGTTTCGTATTTAATTGTTAATGTTAAAAATGCCCTTAGAGTGCTTGTTTTAAAAGCTAATCGACTCATATGGGACGTAAATAAATTCACATGAATCGACTCATAAACCCACATGAATATTTTCAGTGAAAAAATTATTATTCACTCAACAAACATCGCATATCAATTAAAGCCTACACAAACTGATCAACTCTTGGGACTCTGAGGGATATTAAAAAGAGACAGATAAAATAGAACAAAAACCCACATGTGCAAAACAGCCACAAGTAGAAATCCGATCTTAACAATCTCGGACTTTATGCCATCAGAAAAGCATGGCATGGGAGGGCCACATGTGCTTCATCGATAACTGCAAAGGTTCAGAGTTTATGGACCAGCGTCGAACCTTCGACCTTCGAGGCCACGAAAAACGTGACTCCGAACTGCGCCATGAAATTTTGAGTAAATCGAAACTTTTTCGAAACTTCCTATGATGACAAGAGTAAAAACCATACATGGACAAGGGGGGAGGGTACTGTACCCCCCCCTAATTCGTTGTATCGGGGGAAAAATTAATGGTCCAATTCGTATTCTGATGGCGAATACATCTAAAACATATATACGAATTCGTATTTGACTACGATTTCGTATTTCCAATTCGTATACGAATTCGTATTTCGACTTTTTCGCCTGTAGACGCTTTTTTTGGTCGACAGTAACCTTTGGGACCAATTCGTATTTTGGGGTCCAGTACCCCCTGCTTGCCCATGTATGGTAAAAACCATAAGTTTTGATTTTGAATTCTTTATTAGTTGAATTAAACAATTTAAGGAAATTCACAAATAAATGGTTTTTTCAACTCATATGGGACACTTATCCATTGTCCATCTTTAGACTTTTGTGCTACGCAATTGTTGTCATTGTTCGTTGGTTCCCCTAAAATTTTGGGAGATAAAGAAAAATTGTTAAAATTTTAATACCAGGTGCCCAATTCGTGTACTCCCAGCCTTGGTAGTCACTCCAAGTCCAATAAAATACGCGGTCATAATAGTTATCTTCGCCTCCGGTCCAATAGTCCGTTACCGTTGTGTTAAATGATTTTGAAACATTTTGGTATAAGAAAGCGTTTACGTAAGCGTCAGTTATTGAAACAAGGTGACCATAGAAACCAAAGGTATTTTCACAATATGCTTCTGCGTCCAACCAATTAGAAGGGATGTTGAAGGCTTGATAACAAAGATTGTTAGGGCCTTGAATAGAGTCTTTGGGGCAGGCGTCAAAAGTGGATGTCAAAACGGAAAGTAAAAAGAAAACGTAGATGAAAAACATGGTTAATAATCGAGTTTCGAATATTGTTGCTTATTTCAAGGGGATTATTTATACTCTTTGATAAGACATTCTTTAAACCACTTACAGGATTGTGCTTAATAGTTTAAACTTCTATTCAATATTTAATTTTTGTATGATGATTTAGGTGGTATAGAAAGAATTTTTGCTGACTTTCGAATTTAAAGTCCAAAATCAGGTATTGTCATCCATATTAAAAATCAAGATTCACAAAAAATTTTACAAAATATTTAAGGACGTGTAATACGAAAAAGATTTCTCTTTTTCCTATTTTTAAATTCCCTCGTTATTGAAACGATTGCGTTATCAATATTCCCTGATTCGCAAGTCGTGTCTAGTTATTGACACAATTGCGATGTCAATTGGACCACGTAGGGATGTCTTCCTTTCCCTATGAAGGTGCGTTCAAGAGTGTGGGAAAAGTTGTGGGAAGTTCGTTTGAAAATCTTAGGAAAAGTTAAACCAACTAACACATTTAGATGGTTAAATAAACCTTTAAAAGTTTTTCTTCAAAAATTCTGACAACATTTGGCTTGAAACACAAGGTTACAAACCGATTGAATACCAGTAGAAAGGTGAAAAAATCCATAGTAAGTGCCATTTAGAATAGCTCCACAGATTTGGAGGATGTATGGTCAAAGGTAGAAAAAGTTGGTGTACACAAATTGTTTCTCTATTTGATAGAGAACAATTTTTTGATATACAGGGTGAATCTTTCAAGTGTCACGAGTTTGTAACGACTATATATCTCGAGCTAGGAAAATGCATTTTTTATGCGGTTTTTTTGCTACGTGCTATTCAGACCAACCCGTTTTGTGTTTGATAAAAATTTAAAAAAATTTTTTTCAAATTTTTCGATTTTTTGCCTTGGTCCCTCAAGGGGTCAAAAATCGAAAATTTTCGAATTTTTTAAATTTTGCTAAAAACATGTTTCTTGTGGTTTTCGGGGTCGGGGAACACGATTTTGATAGTTAAAAAGTGCCAAAATGCATAAAAAAGTTGAGAAATGGCCAAAAAATGGTGATTTTCATGTAAAAAAGTGACACATGAAAATCACCATTTTTTGGCCATTTCTCAACTTTTTTGTGCATTTTGACA
>OZJO01030365.1:0-20667 GCA_900406225.1 Acrobeloides nanus | reverse complement strand
GCGGCGTTGTTGGCGCTGTAAACGACCTCCTTAACACTCTTGCTAGCTCTTTGGGAAATGTCCTCGGAAGTCTTGGCGGTGTTGTAAACAATCTTACTAGCATTTTGGGTGTTGGCAAGGTATAAACAAATTTTTTTGCAAAAATTCTAAGAATTTATTTTAGCGTGAGGCAATCATGAATTAATACATCGAACGAATGGGAACTTTTGCTTAAATTTCATTTTTTATTCTATGTCTGTATAAATTTAAATAAAAATAAATTTTTTACTGCAAATATAAATTAAAATAATTAGAAATGCACAAGTGACAAAAAGTGACGATCATTGTCACTAGCAGAAATATGCGAATTTTGAGCTCGAACATAAATTTTTCATAGTGACAATGGAGACAATTCTTATCTCGGAGTGATAAGCTTGTCTCCTTTATCACCATCAACAATTTATGTTCGTGCTCAAAATTCGCATATTTCTAATCAGTGACATCTCCTGAAATTCAGAAGTTTCGGAGGGAGAGACTCCCCTCCCCCTCCTTAGCGGCGCAAAGTGGGTTTGGTTTTAGGGGTGAAGTCCCCAAAAATTTCGGGAAAAAACATTAGAGGACCATTAGAAAATTTTTTCATGTTTTCGGATTTGAGGGCTTCCCCCTCCCCTTTATTTGGGCCACTATTCCCCCCCCCCCAGGACATAGCTGGGGTCTGATACGGAGGGGGCATCACTAGGTATGGGAGGGGGCTTCGCAAAATTGCTATTTTAGTGGTGGACACCCTGTAAATCTAAATAGAGTCAATGAAAGTTTTGTTAACATGAAAAGTACAATTCCTATTATTCATAAGGTGCATCGACGAAGAAATTCTTCAACTTTAAATTGAATTCTACTGGAGAATACCACCAATGATTCCAAGATTGTCTCATGCTTCAGTCATAAAAAAATTCCAAAATAAATGCCGTCTACGAGGCGCCATACTTCACAAGTTCATATACAAGGTCACATAAAAATGTGAAAATCTCTTTATTTAATTAAATTATTAGGAAAGTGCGATAAATACAAATATTTTAATACTTTTACAATTAAACGTAATCCCAAATTTTAATAACCTATTAGTTGTTTTTTTTTTGCAAAAACTGTAAAGCCCATTTCAGTCCATAATCTAGAAAATTTTCTTAAAAGTTAGTAAGGAGTGCTATTGTCCATCCTGTCCGATCTGACAAGTTAAGCAAGGTTAGGCCTGCAGGTTCGATCCCACTCGAAGCCAAATATTTTTGCAGTCTCCAAAAATAGAAAAAATTTTTGCCTATGGGTAATTTTATGAAGGGAATCGATTGCGCACATCCCGAATCCTAAAAACGCTTCTCTGACTCTGACACAAAGTTTTTGAGCCATTTTTGGGGTATGACCCTCGTTGCCAGATCGGACGGGATCACTCCTTACTAACTTTTAAGAAAATTTTCTTGATTATAGATTGAAATGGGCTTTAAGTTAAAAAAAATAAATCTTTTTTGCCTTAATAGGTTATTATTTAAAAAAATTTGGTACTACTAAGCATTAGCTGTCGCAAATGACAAGGCTATTTTTCCGATAAAATTTTTTCATAAAATTTTCTAAAAAACCCTATATGGGTTTTTCGATGCGGGGAATCCATCGAAAGATCCATATAGGGTTTTTTAAAAATTTTATGAAAAAATTTTTTTCGGAAAAATAGCCCTGGAATTTGCGGCAGCTAATGTTTAGTAGTACCAAAAATTTAACCAATGAAAAACTACTTTTTTGAACTAAAAATCTTGATTAAAGATATGTGTCATAAAGGAATCGATAGATTAAAATAAGATGAAAGAAATTTACAGAAATAGGTAGAGTACAGGGTCGCCGGAAAAACTTCGAAAATGTCAAATTCGGATTCCCAGCTAGAGGGATCATTTCCAGAACAAATTTTTACGTGGGTGGCCCCCCTATTGTGTAGTAGCTCCAGGACCACTTTTTTCCGGACACCTGTATATTATAAAAACTGAATTATAAAGAGGTCCATAAAATTTGGGTTTTTGGAAAATTGAAAACAGGAAGCCATTCAACTTTAGGAAAGGATATAAAAAGAAAATGGATGTGGAGGAAAAAAAATTTATGGACTATATAAAAATAAAATTACAAAAACTATTAGTTAAAACGCGATCGGCTAAGAGCCGAAGCAGAAAACAAACTAGCAGCACTAAAAGATAGATTCGGTGACGAGCTCAGACCTGTGCGTCGGAGCATGTTTGGGATTCCGGACCCTGTTGTCGAATCGGCGGCGGCTTTCTCTTGTTGCATCTCGTGTTTCTTTATATGTCGATCTAAGTTGGTTTGTTGGCCAAAACAGCGATCACACATCTCGCATTTGAATGGTTTTTCCTTGTTGTGGATATTTCTGACGTGTCGTTGCAAATTGGAGCTGATGGAGAACGAGCGTTCACAATATTGGCACTAAAAATGAAGTGTAAAAAAATCTATTTTTGTGATCATGGCCCTTTAATTTTTGAAAATTTTCAATTTGTTAAAAAGTTAGTAATTTATTACTTTATATGGTTGTTCACCAGTGTGCGTTCTTAAATGTCGTGTGAGGTTCGCTGATCTGGGGAATACTTTGTGACAAAATTTGCATGTGTAACGCTCTTTGCTAGCCCTGGTGGCTGTAGCTTCATTGTTAGCGGCATGGTTGGCTAAAAAACGAAATTTAGATGCAAACGAAATTTGATATACCTGCAATATGATGTGAAGAGGCCATAGCAGCATGGTGTCTCGATGCGGCTGCTGCAGCCATAGCTGCCGCAGCTGGATGTATACCCGGAGGATGGTGACCAGCACCCAAAAATCCCGGCCCAAAATGTGATGGCGTTATACCATGTACGGCCATACCAGCAGAAAACTGTCGCTGAAACATGTTCAAAAAGGCTGCGGTGGAAAATGGATTGACTGGTGGTACAAGCTCGGGTGGTGGAGCCGAAACTTGTGTACTTTCGGGTTTTGCCGGAGAGAGCTTTGACGTTGTTGATGTTGGTAGGGAATCGTCTAAAATAAAGACAAGATCAAATTTTATTCATGCCTCTAATGTCTTTTCCATTGCCCGAAATTGTGAAATTCCTACCTAAACTCGATTTTGATTCCCGTTCATTTTCTTCACTACCATTTTCTCGTCTTGTTCCCGCTCTGCTATGACTTGTTTCTATCTCAAGATTACTTTCATCCTCAGATTTTGTAGTAGAAGTTGTATAGTTGGGTTCGGTGGAATTTGCATTTTCTTCATCATCTACAACACTGATGAGCTCTTCATCCTCTTCTGATGCTGCTTTTCGGTTATTATGCTTATTGTTGTTGATGGAGTCCTTATGAGTGGTCAAATCAAGTGGGCTTATGGTTGAAGATAGCTCAGCAGCCAAAATCGAATCGGTTGATAGGTTGGATTCCGA
Source organism: Acrobeloides nanus (assembly GCA_900406225.1). Classification (NCBI taxonomy): domain Eukaryota; kingdom Metazoa; phylum Nematoda; class Chromadorea; order Rhabditida; family Cephalobidae; genus Acrobeloides; species Acrobeloides nanus. The sequence continues at coordinate 17,230 of OZJO01030365.1, read as the reverse complement.
GTTTTTACGATCCGATGGGCTAGACTGTTCGCTAAAAAATTTGGAATAAATTTTGGTTGGGGTAAAAAGAACGAAACTAGTATTGATTAGGTATTCCATTGAACGTGAAATTTTTCGAACAAAATTTTTTTTCAAAAAATGTCCAACTAATTTTTTATATACTTTTTTTTTAGCCAATTCTTTCCCCAAATTGGAATAGATAGCTCTAGCCTTATTTTGAAAATTCTCCTCACCAAGATCTAGGAGAACTATCACCATCCGATGCACCACCACTATGCCTGTGATGCATTGCATTATATGCCAACTTTGCTGCCAACGCGTGTTGTTCACTAAACCCAGGTGGCATCCCACCAAAAAACGGATTCGATGCAATAACATGTGGTGGGGGTGGAGCTGCCGCGGCCATTTGATGCAATAGCTGAGGCCAATATGGTGGTGGCATTTGGTGGAAGAGATGATGTGGTGCTGCTTGGAGAACACCATTGGGAGGGAGTAGGCTGGGAGGGGCGCCCATTGGCGGTGGACCGAGGCCTCCACCAGCCGCCATGTGGAGTAGCGGCTTGTAGAGTGTTGATGCCATTTCGCATAGGGTGCGATGTTTTATAAGACTGGATTGGCTAGGCAATGTCTGGTTGCAATTTGTGCATTGATACCCGTCCTAAAATTTCAATCAAATGGTTATATATTGACACGAAAATTGATATGTGAGATGCACATACATTTGTATATTGACACGAAAAATTGCCTGAATCAAGTTTCGGCGCTTTCGCCGTAACAAGTGGCACATAAAGTTTTGGAATTGTATTTTTCTGGATGCTCTCAGGGTACTATTCATTTTGGACAGCGATCCCATGGCCACACTAAAACATATTTTGGCCATGTAAATTCAAAAATTTTTAATTTGCCTGATTCAGGCAAGTTTTCGTGTCAATATACAGAAATTTACATTTTACAAGGATAAAGAGTGGATTATTTGGGGGGAATCGCCCAATTTGCTCTAACAATGCTGAGTCTATGCTTCCCTCAAAATTTGTTTGTTACCACTTACTGTATGAACTTTTCTGTGTCGACAAAGATTCGAAAATTGAGTATATGCCTTGTTGCAGATATTACAGCGGAATGGCTTAGAGCTGCAGTGAATGTGACTATGTTGCTTTAACCCACTAAAAATTCTACTAATACAAATTTTTTATACTTAGGCTAGGCTACCTAGCAGACGAAAAACTTTTTGGACATAAACTGCACCTATGTGGATTTTGGTGAGAATTCGAAGACGAAGGGGAACTTTCTCTAGGTGAAGCACTGGAGATAGCCCGGTTCAATAAATTTGCCTTAGAAAATAGGCTTGAAAATAGTTTTGAAGCTTCAGTTACGGCCTGGTTTGGTTCGTCTTGGCCGGAAACACTAAAAATTTTTTATGACAACACAGAAAAGTTATGAAAGAGAGCATAGGATAAACTTCAAATATTATACAAAAATTATGTATTTTCTATTGGCATACATGAGAGGGGTGCATAAATGCACACCCCTTCCCCGGGCATTATTTCGGAAAATGCTTCTGTACCAGGACTGTGTTCCGGTTATTTTGGATGTCAAAAAGTCAGTAACAGATTGGGAAAATCTTTTACACATTTTCTTTTTGTAATCTCGCTGGTACGCAAGGCATGCGAGCGTTTTCAATTAGATGCTCATATAAATATGTAGTTACTGGCAGAGCCCGAAAAAGTGGGTGCTAGCACCCACATTTATTTATTTTTAGGTCAAAATAGGTCGCGCGATAGATCGTTGGATTCCTTAGATCATGCTGAGCAACTTTAATTCGCACCACTTTTACAAAAAAATTCTATGATGAAATAAAACCGAAAATAAACTTTTGAAATTCTAATTCAAGAAAAAAATCAAAAGTTTATTTCGGTTTTATTTCATCACAGAATTTTTTTCGTAAAAAGTGGTGCGAATTAAAGTTGCTTAGCATGATCTAAGGAATCCAACGAGCTATCGCGCGACCTATTTTGGCTTAAAAACAAAAAATGCGGGTGCTAGCGCCCACCAATATCCATGGTGCTGATGGGTACTTGGTGCTAGCACCTTTTCGAGCCCTGGTTACTGCTTCAGCTATAAAGGGCATAGTCTTAGGCTCATTAAATCCTTCTAGCTTTCGAGAATATGTATCCAAAACTCTATCACGAAGTATAACACGCTGTGACACGTAGTGGTGACTAACAAAATCTATTCCGTTCCGTTAATTTTGGACCGGAACTACAATAAATCATAAGGATCCCTCTTATGATTTTTCTCAAAACTAAAAAAAAGTTTTTGGCATTTTTTCACCAAAAATTTCCCATTTTTTACCAAAATTTTCCATTTTTTTCTACCATATAGTCCAAAAATTTCGACTTTTCCAATAGAAAATCGTAATTTTCTGAGATTTTTTAGCCTAAAGACAAAAATCCCTTAAAAAAATTCGCGCTAGTTTTTCTTTAACTAAAGAACTTGACCAAATTTGTGCCAAAATTTACATTTTTTCACAAAAGAGCATTTTTAGTTCAAAAATTTTTACTGTGGCGCTGGTTTTTTCCCTAAACTCAAGGATTTCAACTAAAAAATTTCGCGTAAAAGCATATAGGAGGGGGGGGGGGACCAAGGTAACTTTTGGAAATTTTTTTGAAAATAACAAAAATCATCTTTGTCCCCCTTATGTTTTTGCACAATTTTTTTGGAAATTTAGGGGGAAAACATAAGGGGAGCCAAAAAATTTCAAGAATTTTCCTCAAATCTAGACCAAAATTACAACGCTGATGGTGCCCAAAATTCGCATATTTATAAGTCCAGTGTAAAATTTAACACTTTTGACGCTTTGAGCATCTCTATTTAACGTCATGAGTAAAAAAATCGAGAGAGTGATAAAGATGGCACCAAATTAAACAACTTTGAGACAGTCAGATTTGATACGGATAGTGTCAAAATAAAAAAGCATAACATATAGAGCATAAAAATGTACAACGAAAATAAAAACATCAAATAATTACCTTAGACAGGCCCTCTACAGACCTGGAATACACGTAGCCGTGGCGTCTATGTTAATATAAAAAAAGAGTGAAAGTGGATGAATAATTTGCGTCACGACTCTCACTAATCCAAGGATGCTCGTCGATGAGCGATTTCACTTTCATCCGGCGCGTGCCGCAAGACAAGAGAAAGTCGTTTCGTTGCGTGCAAGTTGCGCAGAAGCGCCACATTCGTTGGGCATCGAAATGGCGTAATCTGGGTCAGTGGGTCTCGGAAGAGCCGAAGCACGTCGTCGGAGACGCATAATGTGTAACGGACGGGCTACGCTAGTGAATCCAGGAATTATCCTGGATGCTGCAATCTTTTCCGTATATGTGTGTGTTCGGTGCGGTTGAAGCGTTTCGAATAATAATCTTTCGGAACGAAAGTGAAATCCCGTGGAGCATCATCATCAACGAGCCTATTGTCAACCCTATATTCCTTTTCGGAATTGAAGAAAGAAGGGAAGAGAAATGAAACTATATGTTAGGTTTAGATTGCATCTAGGACATTTCTAATAGGATATCGGAAATGGGAATCTCGGAAAAATAATTTCAGAAAATCGAGGTAAAAAGTGAAAGTGGTGGAATGAAAGGAAGATAACAATCGAAGAGTTGCGATAAGATTAAAAAAACTTTACTTAAAATATCTTACACGATGAATGAAATTAGTGTAAGCAGAAAGAATTTTGGGCAATAAAATTTAGGGTGGGGGACTTTTGCGCTCTCACATATGCGCAACAACACCTGACTTTTGAGCACCCGATTGTTGCGCCCCGACATTTGCGTTCTATACTTGAGCAACAACATTTGCGCCCCTACATCCACCACTAGGGTCCATGGACCATGTGATCCCCTCCTCTCGTAGCGCCGCCACTGCTCCGGTGTCTATTGTTGTACTTGATTAGTGACAAGTGATAAGCGACAAGTTCACTAAAAAACTGACAAGTTTTCACTTATCACTTGTCGAAAGAAACTGACTAACCTCCTTTTTGCAGTTTTTCGACAAGTGATAAGTGACAAACTTGACGGTTTTTTAGTAAACTTGTCACTAATCAAGTACAACAATAGACCCAGAGGGTTTTTGTATGGGGGAACTCGAATCTTAAAGAATTTTTTTATTTTAACCACTGGAAGTCTCACTTTTTGGGCAATGATGATACTAATTTTCCTTTTTCTTGCTAATTTTAAAATTCAAGTGGGTGTCAGTATATTTTTGTCATTTTTCACAACCCTTGAACACCTTCTTCATGCGTCATGAGAAGTTCCTTTTTTTCTCAACAAGAGTATTTGTATCCTTTTCATTCATTTCAATTCATTCCTTTTCATGCAACTCCGTTTTCACTCGCTTTTCTCAAGATTGACTGAATTGAAAGGGAAAGTCCATCGGCGTCATTCATGCGCAACACAACCACTACGTTTCATGTCATTTTGATGGAACCATGAACCGGGAACGCTCTTGTTGTGGTGACAAGAGGGTTGATTTTGTGTTGATTTTCACTTTCGCTGCAAAATCAAAAAGAAGAGAGACGTTCGCTTCGGGGCATCTCTTCACAAAAAGAAGAGCGGCGGTGAGGATTTTTGCATAAAAGATAATTTACGTTTTGGATTCGGAAATTATGCGAGAGAGTCCTGTCCACTTGGAATTTTCGGGAGAATGACAAAAGGTGAAAGTGAAAAGTTGACGAAGTCGCGCAATCTAGATAAAAAATTAAACATAATTTGTATTTTAAAAAATGAACTCGAAAAAAGAAAATAAATGCAATAATCTGATCTCCGCAACAATAAGTGTTTATAATCAAAATTTTTTTGCTACCACGGAACTTTTTATTGAATCAGGCAACGTGTACATTGAAACGAAAAGAAATGTGGATACTTATATAGTTTTTTGATACATCCCTGCGTAGTCATATGGCGGAAAAATAAGGTTTAGTTAGTACTCCCTAAAAAAGGGACTAAAAAAGTCCAAGTCTAAGCCCAAACCTAAGCCTAAGCCCAAGTCTAAACCTAAGCCCAAGCCAGTTAATACTAATCCTTATATTCCTGCCATACGACCACTCAGAGATGTATAAAAAACTATATAAGGACCCACATTTCTTTTCGTTTCAATGTACACGTTGCCTGATTCAATAAAAAGTTCCGTGGTAGCCAAAAAAATTTCGACTATAAAGGACCAGTCCACTCGGAAAAAACACTATGAAAAAGTTATATATTCGGAAAGTTCATGAAAAATGGAGCATTTTTGTTTTTACGGTAACTTCGGAATCGTTACCGTTGCCGAAAAATTTGAAGTTGGCAATTTTTGAAATTTGTGTATTACAACGAAAACATGAACGCAGTGATAATTCGTCCCTGAATCAATAAAAGTTATATATTGATGCGAAAACTCAAAATGTTTTAGTAGTTTTCGTAAAACGATGTGACAGATTTTCGGTTTATTTCGAAACCGGGAATTGTTTTAAATTTTCGCGTCAATATACAACTTGTATTGATTCAAGAACGAATTTTCACTGTGTTCATGTTTTCGTTGTAATACACAGGTTTCAAAAATTTCCAACTTCAAACGCAATTAAAAAGTTGCGCAAAGCAAAATTGTTAAAAAAATTATATCAATCGACTCAGCTCGTTAAGACGAATAGAACGAATACCAAAACATGGGATTTTCCAACCCGAGCCCGTGGCCGAGTGGCTAAAGTGACAGATTTGAGTTATAGGCTGGATTCGATTCCCGGTTTCGAAATAAACTGAAAATCTGTCACTTTAGCCACTCGGCCATGGTCTTGAGTTGGAAAACTCATGTTACGGCATTCTTTCTACTCGTCTAGATTGGTGTAAGTCGTTTAAAAAAATTTCTTTGCGCAACTTTTTTCATTTTCAATGAACCAGCCCCATCAGAGAGATGGAGCTGGTTCATTGGCCCGGGGACATGGAATGAGTCATCCAGAAACATGGGGATACTTACGAAGATTCTAAACATTTTAGCTCGAACATACCGACTAACAAAAAAAACTTATGCAAATGGAAAACTTGCTTTTTCAAAAAATCTCCACCCTTTTTTGTAGTTTTGTCTTATCGTAATCTTAAACAAATATTTTAAAAGCACTTCAATTCCTACGCTAACCCAAAAATTCAAAATTTTCACAAAACTCCACTTTTTCTTATCTCTATAACTCTTGACAAGTGCATCCCCTATAGCGCTTCCGAGCACTTTGCCCAAACTTATTGTTAATTCTTCGCACTTTGGTCCCCTCCAGGCAGAAACTCACGCATTTTTAATGCTTGTGCTTTATGAGATGTTTGTATTGGGAAGAACAAGTACCCTTCTCCATGCCCTCTTTCTCTTTTCCTTAATTGGACTCGGATAAGGTGTATTCGTATCACACTCTTCACAAACACTCTTCAAACGGTACTCAAGTGCGCGAAACTGACCCGTCGAGCACAATGGATTACGTTAGACAATTGTTTGCAACGGATATGTGATGTCAAGAAGGTGAAAAATAAAGAGATATGGAATTTGTGGAGTGGGATATGGGCGAAACGTCACCATCATATGCATATTCATGAGTCAGTGAAGTAACCAGCCCCCAGGGTGACCATTTTGCCCTTTTTATAGGGATTTACCCCTTTTTTTACCACTTTTGTCCTTTTTTATTGTGCAAAAAAGGGCAAAATGAGGCTCTAGGACATTTCTCTACGGACTTTTCTCAACGAAAAAGCGGACTTTTCTCTTCAAATATAAATGCCCTTTTTATACATTTTGCCCTTTTTCGAAAATTTGAGTTGGTAACCCTGCTAGCCTCCTCCTTCCAGTACGGAAGAGGTACAATAAACAATTTTTGAAAAATGGGTATTCCTGGGAAAAGATCTATAATTTCTTACTCAATTTTTAAAGGCTTGTCATTATTTTTACTAGCTTCAATATCCTCTTCTTCAACATTTTGCAAACTTTCGTCTTGATGTTCAGAATTCGATTTTTCATCATCTTCCTCTTCTTCATCCATCTCTTGGTCTTCTTCTTCTACTTCCTCTTCTTGCAAATCTTGTTCATCAGCTTCTATCTTTATAGTCTTATCACTAACGAGCCTTTCATTTTCTTCAATATCTCGAGCAGTTTGGATATAGATCTAAAAAATTTATCAAAACTGAAACTTGAAACAACTTTACCTTGTTTCCCAAATTTCGAACTTTAATATTGATATCCATAGGATCAGTGTTTTTAATAGGTTTGATTAGGTTTAGTAATAAGAGAGCATTTGGATCATTGGTTTGTTCCTAAAAATTCATATTTATGTAAAAAATTATGTAGCATACATATAATAACTCCCCGAAAAATTTGACTTTTTGCGGGCGGCAAAACATAAGGTGGATCAAAGTGTTTTTCGATTTTTTCAAAAATAAATCTTGGTTCCCTTTTTTCGCGCCGATAGGCACAAAGTTGGCTCTAGGATTTTTCGAAAAGTTTCTTATGAACGAAATGAACGAGTCCCCCATTATGATAGGTTTGAAAATCAAGACAGATCTATAATGATTCATTGACATTATGCAAGACTCAAACTAATATGAGTAAGAATGTAGTGGTGTTGTCAACTGTTCATCATTCAGAAAAGACCTAAAAGCCCGCTGACTGAGAGCTGACCGCAAAATTTTTTGCGGTTGGGGCTCATTTTGCCTGTGAGCGACTGATGACCCCTCCTCGAAATTCGATGAAGGGAGTGTTGTATTAGTAGCGTAGTCAGTCACCATGAATGGAGGAGGAACACCAAAAATCATAGGGACCAAAACATAAGGGCGCGCTAAGATTTTTCCGGCTTTCGGTTGGAATGAGCAGAGGACCACACTGGGGTGACACGAATTCCCCCCCCCCCCCCCCCCCCCCCCCCAGTTACGCCACTGGTTTGTACACCTTTATGTTTTTGCCATCCCTCCTTCCCCCTCTCCAGTAGCGTAGGCAAAGTGGGGGAGCAGATGACCTTTTTTGGGGAAGTGCCTCCCCCTAGACGATTCTTCTCTCTCGCTACTGCCCCNCGCCACTGGTTTGTACACCTTTATGTTTTTGCCATCCCTCCTTCCCCCTCTCCAGTAGCGTAGGCAAAGTGGGGGAGCAGATGACCTTTTTTGGGGAAGTGCCTCCCCCTAGACGATTCTTCTCTCTCGCTACTGCCCCTCCCCCACCCGGCCCATATCTAGTTCTTAATTATCCTAATTCTTATGAAGACACATAATCAAAGAATACGGTAGCCATAAGCACACAAAAAATTCAACGAATTCTTTCTTCTTATTCGATAATAATATGATCATAATTTTTTTGTCGAACAAAAAGCATTATATATACATTTTATGAATCATATTTTGAGAGATGCCCAAAACGATTTTTTATCATGCAACAATTACTTGAATGTCAATCGAGTCATCTTTTCGGGTGTTTATGCACCTTTGAAGCCGGCCGATGCGGCTGCTCAAAAAAGGCCAAATTTTCTGCAGACGAATCTGTAAAGTTTATTTCGAATGGGGAAATGTTTTAGTACATGTTTTCTTCTTTAACATAGACTATCTGGCGCCAAAAAATGAGTGAGAGCTTTTTATGTCCTCATGAACCACTTGAAGGAAAGAAGAAGAAGAAAGAGGAAGAGCTGCACAATGTACACATGAGATTGGCTTAATCCGGTACCTTTCGTGCAATACACCCTTCTCGTCTTCTTCCTATTAAAGACACCTGAGAGGTTTGGGATGGAGTTTATTGAGAGCACGACATCTTATTAAGTAAAGCTGTGTGAAGACAGCTGCAAAAAGTACGAGATAAGTGATTGTGAGGAAGTAAAATAGGCTCTTGTGAAAATAATACTTTATTCTGCCACACCACCCTCTTATATAAATTAATGAGGGGGCAACAATTTTTCCGCCCACCCTTTCCTCCGGAGTACCCCATATAAGAGTACTCGTCTACCTCAAAACACGATCAGGATGGTTTAGGAATAGTTTATATCGTTCTGTTTTTCGACACGACAACCTCCTAGAGACCGAAACTACTGAACTTTGACATTAATGTAACGAAATTTTTTTACCAAAATCACACCTTGACCCAAAATTTTAACTGTAGAAATTTTCTATAAACTTTCATAAAATATTGTCAATAAAAAAGTTTCTCAGAAATCACCCTCGGAGATCGAACACGCGGGCCCAACGTTGCTTAACTTGCCAGATCGGATGGGATCACTCTACCAACTTTGAAGAAAATTTTTGAATTATGGGTTGAAATGCCCTTTATGCAAAAACTTGATATATCGGCAAAAACGGGTTAAAAGAAAATGTTATCATGCTAATTTTACAGTGAGGGAGCCGAAATATGTAGTTCAAAAAAATCATTAGCCCCTAGTTTTTTTGAAAACATATTTGAGTCTTCCCTCCTTCTAACCTGTTTGAATACCACCCCGGAATCGGAAATCCTCTCTCCTTCCCACCGGAGCCCCATAGTCTCAAATTGACTTATCCCACAGCTTCCTTTCTTTACCCCAACCGGAAGAACGATTCAGGATGTGCAGTCAGTGCGCAGCCGTTGTCTAATTACAGGTGTATTGTGGTACAAGCTGGTAGTGGCCAAGGAAGAGAAGATTGGCCTAAGAAGCATTAACGATGATTGACCGATTGACCTATGATGGCCTTTCTATTTTCCTAAGAAAATTGGAAAATGATAGAGGAGAGAGTCTTCTCAACAGATTTCCTCTGTTGAAAGCTCCAACATATGGTGCTTCTGAGATGTTGGTGAAAAAGAGTGAGAAAAATTGTCGTTAATTTAATGAAAAACAATGGGTATTATAGGCAATTGGGATACTATAGATAAATATATTATCTGTACAATTTTGGGAGAGATGAGGGGTGCTCCAAAATTAATAAGTTAAAATCTCAAAAATTTTTGTTATCGGAACGAAACGCTGAAAATCAGGCACTAACTCAAAATTGCTTAGAACAAAAAATCCATATACAAATGGCACAAAAAATTTTGCACAAGCCAAATCAACAGAAAAAGAATGAATAAACCTTCGAGTGAAGATGCTACTCGGCCCTCATCACATAACATTCCAAACTGAAGAATTTGTTACCCGAACGTATAATTATCAAGGATGAGATTCCACCGGCGCACTACCAATTTAAGGAAGAGCTCTATTGGCATTGAGGAACCTGCGAAAAAGAAGCCAACAAATGTAAATTTTATCGGCTAGAAAAGAATTTGTACGAAAAATATATATGCTGAAAAATGTCAACAGTTTGATAATAAAATAATAGTTCCTAGACCAACGCGCCTTCGGGGCTCAAATAGCGCCTCCGAGCTCAAATAGCGCCGGGGGCACTATTTGAGTCGATTATCCCATCTCATTTCTCTTTTTCCCTTCTTCTTCCTCCCTACTAATTTATCCCTTCACCTTCCTCCCTTCGCTTTTTTCCTTTCTCCTTTTTCCTCTCGATCCGAGCTATTGTCTGCGGTGCTCGGCATCAGATCACGTTCCGAGCTATTGCTTACGGCGTTCGGCATCGGCCTCGCGTTCCGAGCTATTGCCTGCAGCGCTCGGTCTTAGGTCTCGCGTCCCAAGTGATTGATGCGACACTCGGACTTCGGTCTCGCGTCCCGAGTGATTGCCTCGGCGTTCGGCTTCGCGACCTTGCGAAAAATGTTTGAATCCTAGGTTTTTATACCACCTCTTCTTCTGTAGGAGTACCCCGTGAGGTCAAAATTGAAAAATTCTTTCGGATTCGTGTTCCCCATACCCGAAAACCCTCGAATACAAACAATTAAGCAATTTGGAGAACTTTTTGAAAATTCGAATTTTGCCCCCCCCCCATAAACCCCATAGATGATTTTTCCCAGAGTATAAAATGGCCAACTTCCGCTTTTTTAAAATTAATTTTATCGCCCTAGAAAAATATACTAAAAAATTAATTTTTTTTCAAATTTTTGCTCGTTTACCCATTTTTCATTTTTGTCTAAATTCATCTATTTTTGAAACGCTTCTAACACTGGCCAATAGATTGGATATAGCATCAAGTTGATTTATAATTAATAGACATATGCCTGTTTCGTCTGGCTTGATGTGCAGTTTTATGACATTTTCGCGGAAACATTTACTTAATTAACCGATCCCCCAGATTTTATTGACGACTTACAATGACACAAACAAGCTAATAAAAGTATGCGTTTATGAGTTAAACGTAGGCTTATGAGTAAAATATACAGGGTGTGTCAAGTGGGAAACTCGCAATAGTTCCCTCGCCCCATTCCGGCCAAAAGCTGTAAAAAAAGGGATTCTCTTATGTTTTGCCAGCCGAAAGCAGACCAAAAATTTCATAAGAGTCCTCCTTATGATTTTTTAGTTTTCGAAAAAAATTTCTCGAAAATTGATCAACAGCAGCAGCAACAACAACAGCAGCAAAATCAGCAACAGCCACAAGAAAAAGAAAAATTTGTGGATTGTCATTTGGAAATCGAAGTACAATTTTTTTTACTTGGTTTGAAAAGACGTTTTTCCATCAACAAGCTTCGGTGGCGCTGTGACAAAGCAGCGGCTATTGGTCACAAAGGTCACTGGTTCGAATCCCGCTTGGATTCGAACCGGCGACGCTTAAACATAAAAAAGAATTTGGTAAATTTTTCTCCCACCCTCGAGAACCTAGTAGGTTAAGCAGGGATCAATAGAAAAAAATTTATTTTTTTCAAAAAATAAACTTTTCTACCTTACAAGCCACTTTCTCACCTGGTCCTCTTCTTCCTCATTTCTCAATTCCCTCTATTATCGCACCGCTAAGTGAGTCATGCCCGAAAACATTAGCCTATCCATTTCCACTCTTCCAACCACTTGCTTGCTTCTTGAAAGGAGAGAGTCCTTAGTTGATCATTATTATTATCCATCTCTGTGTTTGTTTGCATTCGAGAATGAGTCTCTTTAGTCTATTCGCGTGCCTGGCTCTCCCCATGTCTTATAAGCCGAATCGACTTGTGCTCGTGTGACTACTATGGCTGGGTGGCTTGAAAGTGTGGATAGCAACCGATCTCTTCGCATAGATGAGAAGAGGAGGCTTTCGCGCTCTCAAGATGCGCCAATAGGATGAGACCTTGATGGTTTAAAAATGGAATGAGGGATGATGTGCTCTTTGAATGAAGATGAGCATACTGTAGATAAAAAAGAGCAAGATTGTGAAATTTAACTAATTTTTTTACTTGGGCTAATTTTTGGTACTTGGGGGTTTCGGGCACGAGAAATCGATTAGCGCAAGTTCCGAAAGAATTTTCATGACCCCCTATCGGGATACACCATGTTAAAAAATCAATTTTTTCAACTTTTTTATTTTGGCTCCAAATTGGCTGACCTTTTTAGGAGATGCCCCCACACGTATACAAAAAGGAATGACACATCAACTTTGTTAATATGTCGGATGCTCAAAAGTTAGGTGCGCAAGTGTCGTTACGTATATATGAGGGCGCAAAAGTCCCCCATCCGTGATTTTCTTTTCCTTTTTAGACCATTTTTTAAAAACTTTCCATTTTCATCCCTAGAAGTCAAACTTCATACCCAAATAAAGACATGGTCGCAAACAATGGACTAAATAAGCCAGGCGGATCATTTCAAGTACTCAACACAATTCTTTCACTCTCTTCGAGAAGAATGACGGTTGTCACTTAGTCGATTCACCCCTTCTTCATTCAACTCATAGTTGACACTTTTTGTATGCGACCCATCATTCCAAAGACGACCGGAAACCTCCAAATATGTCTCTGTATGAACCTCACTTTATGTGGTGAGCTAAGCAAACAGTACCCAACAAAAGGAAAACTGTCTATTTTTGAGTGAGTGAGGTGATCTTTGAGGCAAATTTAAGACAACTTTTTTATGCCTTACAATTGTAAAAGGCTCTTTTTGGTCTAAGTTTGTAAACATGAGACATGAAAAATAAGGGTTGATGGAAGCATAGAAACACCTGTTGTTAAGGGAACAGTTAATTAGCTTATGCAAAGAAGTCAAGATGGGAAATCTAAGAAGCTAGAATGGAGATTTGAATTTTTGTTAGGCCATTTTCAGTACCGTAATTTTGGTTCAAATTTGGGGGGGGTGTAGTTTGGGTTGAGGGAGGGGTTATAGGACCAGTCCAGTAATTTACAACCATATGAAAAAATGATATATTCGGAAAGATCATGAAAAATGGAGCATTTTTCGTTTTTACGGCATGTTCTGAATCGTTGTAGTTTTCGAGATAATTGCGTTTGAAATTTTGAATTTGTGTACAAGCTCTTCGTTGTAATACACAATTCAAAAAAGTTTGTGTATTACAACGAAGAGCTTGTACACAAATTCAAAATTTCAAACGCAATTATCTCGAAAACTACAACGATTCAGAACATGCCGTAAAAACGAAAAATGCTCCATTTTTCATGATCTTTCCGAATATATCTTTTTTTCATATGGTTGTAAATTACTGGACTGGTCCTTTAAGGCACTGGTCATTTTATAGTCAGTGAGTAAATTTCAAAATCTGCACAAAATTACAACATTTTCCCACCCCTCTAAGATCCACCCTTGCAAAGACCACTTCAAACGACAGCATACTTCCGGTCTTTGAAGCCCATTCGCTGCAATTATCCCAAGCTTTCTTCTTCTTCCTTTATGGTCTCTTCATAATCATTCGTCCAAGCACATCCTGTTCTCATCTTTTATGCCAAAAATAAGAAGGTTGTTAAGGTTGTGTGCCACTGAATGAAAAAGAAGATTTTTGGAGAAAGAGAGAGAAGAATGCCCTAAGGGCGGCCATCTTTAAAGGCTCTTTAAAGACCTTCAAAGCTTCCGGCCAAATCTTGCGCTTATTATTGTGAAGGGCTATAAACTTATGGTTGGCACTAAAATAAGGACATAATTGTTTGAAGATGTTCATGTGTTTGAAAAAGGGTCTGCAGATTTGGATGTCTCGGTAGTACAATGGTAGTGCACTTGGACGATAGCCAGGAGGCACGGGTTCGAGTCCGAAAACTTTTGCCCAATTTCAAATTTCGTAAAGATGAATTGGCGATTAGACTCATCAGGAAGAATCTTGGTAGTATACAAATTTATCATCATTGCTTGTAGTCCAAAGTGTTTCTTCAATGTTAATTTTCGACAAGTTTGTGGGATTCGAATGCAGGAGACTCGAAGCTGTTTTCCTTTTTTTATAAAGACTGACGACGAGACTGGCTACACCACTGCCTTTACATTATACTCTACCTAAATTTTACTCAAAAAACGAATCTTAACCAATAAAATTCAACCCATTTTCAAGCATACTCAATTAAGAAAAGATTGACCTATTCAAGAGGCTAAATAATCCCACTTTAAGTCGATGATCATGGGTTGGATGAAGCGCGAAAAACGAGACTACCTGACAGAGGTGAAGGAGGTCATTATTAGTAGTGTTGCGTAATTTCATGCATAATCAATTTTTTCAATATTGGCGTTGCACAGTTTTTTAATGCACCAAATGAGAAGATCACAATTTTTAAATAGACCAAATTGTTGACCACATTTTTACTGTTTAGACTGGCATTCCTTCAAAAATTTCATTAAAAAATTTCAACTCCTTGACAGCGCACCGGACCACTACACCATCATGGTAACTGAATTTCGACCTTGTAGTAGTACCAACCGCAACAAATTTTTGTCAAAAATGCCTTTTTTAAAAGAAATTTTCCGTTTTGTTCAGAGCGGCAATAACGTTCAGATTTGTGGGTTAGGGGTGTTTTTTTCGGACCTTGATCAGAATGGAGTGGAGGATGAAAAGTAACCGGATCTTTACTTTTCTTCCTCTTTCAATTTTTTATGCTTTAATTGAATTTTTTTATCACCAAAAATAGGCTTCTTTCGCTTTAGAAAGCTTTTCAAGCATCCAATAATTAGATACCGTATTAATGACCTCAGCGCGACGAGCACATTCAACAAAATGTTTTTATCGAGAAAATTTTCATAATAATGTATTCGCCACGACGTATGAAATGATATTCTCTCTCAGAAGATGAAAAGTAATCACCGCGCTAGATGTAGGAATCCATCAGTCAAGAACATTAGTCTTATTATTGAATAAGCATACATGCGGAGGATGTATGCGGCTAATGCGTATTCGTGGTAATGAGTTTTGAGTATCGAGAGATGTAAATGCGTGAGAACCGAGAAGCTTCGGAGAAAATTGGAATTAGGTGCGTGAGACGTCAATTGATGAGATAGGAATAAAAAGGCGCATAGAATAAAGTTAAATCAAGGTGGGAGGGGGGGGGGTATCATTAAAAAAGTTTTTATAAAGCAAAAATTTTTTCATGGAAATTTTTTAAAAGATAAATTTTTGACACCTAAAGATAAGCATAAGCCTAGGCCTAAATCCAGGGCTAAGCATAAACCTAGGCTTCTATCCAAGCTTAAGCCTTAGCTTAAACCTAAGCATGAGCCTAGGTCTAAACCCAGGCCTAAGCATAAACTTAGGCTTATATTCAAGCCTAAGCTTAAATCTAAGCTTAAGCTTAAGCCTAAGCTTAAGCCTAAGCTTAAGCCTAAGCTTAAGCCTAGGCCTAAACCCAAGCCCAAGCATAAGCCTAAGCATAAGCCTAAGCCTTAGCCCGAGCCTATGTAAGACATAAAAAATTCAAATTTACAAAAATGCGAGACAAAAAATCTCTGCAAAAATTTCCAAAATCATCAAAAAAATCACACCCTCCTACAACGATTATCCTCAACGAATAAGGATTTGTTTCTTGTTTTCATAATCGCTTTTTATTCATTCATTCATAATTTAGTACTCGTCGGATAATAATAATAATGCATATGGCCTACCTTATCGATCACGCCGACAATTTGGCCCGGCTCCAACTTAGCCTTGGTCCACAATGAGCTGCCACCTTGGCTGCTCTCTTCACCGTTGTTGTCGCTTCCTCCTGAATTTGGACGCACCTCGACGGAGCGGAGGAAATCGCCGTGAATACTCATTTGGCTGGGATAAGAAGAAAAATGAGTTAGATAATATTAAAAATTTAAAATTAATAGAATTCTGCTACTGGGATTTCTCTTTGACTAGATTTTCATGAAAAGAATCTAAAATATTAAAAAAATTAAGATTCCTGGGAAAATTTTTTAGAACAATAATGTCGCGTTGGATAGTTTCGAAAACAAATATTTTATTAAAGAAATGAATAAGGTATCTCTGTAGTGTAAGTTCAATAGGAACATAGGGGGATAGCACATATTTTCAATTTTTGAAAATTTCAATTTTTGACAGTTTAAAAAAATATTTTTCGGCATGAGAATAGGGGAAAATGTAAAAAATGTCAAAAAAGGATACAAAAATTTAAGATGTTATAAATAAAAACTGTATGTATAAATAAAATTCGGCTCATCTTGGTAACATTTCTGAGATGAAATCTCATTTGTGAAGGCATCAGTTTAGCGCATGTCAACGGTAAATATTGGTTCGAGGACGATCGAAGGTCGAGTAAACAGTAAGACAGGTAAAGATTGCCCCTGTCAAATCAAAAAGTAGCTTCTTTGAATTATTCCTTAAATTTGAAAAGATTTCCCCAAAAAAATGCAGGTAAATGTGGTAATATGCACGGCGTTCGAAAATGGATAATTTTTTACCGTTAATGAATTTTTACAAACGGATTGCACTATTGGATTCAGCTCAATGAGACGAGTAAAAATCATACCATATTGTCCACACTTTTCTACAAGTCAACATGGCCGAGTGGCAAAGCGCCACGATTGATGCTGAAGGTCGAGGGTTCAACTCCCACCTGGTGACAAAGTATTAAGCTATCTATGATATTTTTATGGGCCTATGTAAAAACATGATTTTAATGAGTTTCTTGAGGTTTTCACTCAAAAATAACGGTGGCATCGTTTTCATGACGATTTTTGGCGAAAAATGAAAAATTTTGGTCATTTTTTAGTTAAAATTGATAGATTTGGTCATTTTTGGTTAAAAATCATAAGGGGGACCATTACATTTTTTCATGAGGAGAAGGGGCATCATGATTTTCAAAAATTTGTGCGTTATCCCCAGGATGATCCGAGGGTTGTAAATGCATGGTGATGCTCTGAGGCGACGGGGGGGGGGTAGTGCTATCCACCTCAGCGTTAACATCTACTCCATTTTTTCTCGACCCCCCCCCCCCAAGGGTTATCCCC